>SKCR01047375.1:0-40244 GCA_019454045.1 Zanthoxylum bungeanum
AATGATCAGGTATAAAAGTTGATGGATTAAAGAGTTTTCTAGACTTTTATGATATGTACTGAAGACAAAGATGTTAGTTTCTCCTAATAAGATGTACTGTCTGTACTATGCTTTTATATATTAATTTCTATTTGTGATAACGGAAATGCTCGCCCGCTTGATAAGAGAGTTTCTTCTCTGTATAGAGTTTGCAAGACATTATGTGGTTACTGAATTTTCAGAAAAAAGTGTGAGACATGCTTTATACTTTATGGCTATTGGAGTTCCATTGTTCGTTCATAAATTGCCAAGGCATTGGCTATTTCTTCATGGTTCCTTGTACTTCATCTGTGCTTTTGGATGGGTTTTTCCTTGCTCCTCACTGAAATTTATGCCTAATAATTGTATCCAACATGCTAAGATATCGTTAGTGATGATTATTTCCTGACCGATGGCAGAATCCATCGGAAATTTCTACTTTATCATTGGGAGAAACCTTTTCCACAAAGGCACGTGATACTCGCCTTCTTTCCGCTGGAAGGGCATGGGCAATTTCATTTACAATAAGAAGTTCAATCAGTGAAGAGCTTTTGAAAACATGCTGTCCTATTGACGGTGAAGAAGCTAAGGAAAATCTTCTGTATAGGTATGGAATCTCTTCCCTTTTAATTCATTTGTTGTTGCTTGTACTTTCTTGCTCCTTCATGGACCAAAAACCTCGTCTTCTCTGATTGAGGTCGTAAATTTGTCTGTCTGGATGGGTCTTCTTTATAATGATTTCACATGCGTACTCTTTTGAACTATTTACCGCATTAAATTATATTTAAACATCTGTTTTATAATGTTATGCAGGTCATCTTTACATGGCAGGGGCCTGAACAGATTCTGGTCAAACGTTGAAGGTTATCATGGTCCATTACTAATTTTGATAGCTGCTAGTTCTAGCGATGCCTCTGTGGGTGAAACCAGTGCTAAGAAATGGATCATAGGTGCACTCACACAACAAGGTTTTGAAAATAAGGACGTGTTCTACGGAAGCTCAGGAAATTTGTATGCTATAAGTCCCGTCTTCCATTCGTTTTTACCTTTTGGTATGTAACTTATAGGATGATGGTATATATGATATCTTTTCTTCAAAACTGATGAGCTAAAGTCAAGTTTCTGTAAGCATTTTTTATTCATTGATTATCATGAAACTAACTGTCCAATTATAAATAGGAAAGGAGAAGAATTTTGCGTACAGCCATTTACATCCTACTGGTAGAGTTTATGATCCACATCCAAAGCCTGTGGGAATAGCATTTGGAGGAACATTAGGCAATGAGAGAATATTTATTGATGAAGATTTTGCTAAAGTTACTGTTCGCCATCATGCAGTTGACAAAACCTACCAACATGGCTCCCTTATACCACATCAGGTATCAGTGTTTATGGCAATTAAAACTAATGTGCTATAGGATCTATTTTTGCCGTTTATATCTGGTTCTCACTTGCCAAATTTAAAGTTTCACATCTCATCAATTCAAATTATGAATGGTATATGGTGATGAATGTTTTAACATTGAGCCATGCTTTGATTATTTGATATTGTGGGGCATTTTTTTGTGGCGTTCCCATTTCGATGCCTCGATCTCTCATTGGCACACATATTAAGGCTCTTATTGAAGAACAAATTCATACTTGTTTTAACTACCATTTTGTTTCAGCATTTTGACTTAAATTTTTTTCTTAAACTAGTTATGCTTATGGATGCTCCTAGAATTTGTGTTCGCCATAGGCATTCTCTAATCTGGTCCGCCAATACCATCTTGTCAAAATTGTATATTTAAGTCGAAATGGAAACTCTGCAGCATATATTTGCGCTTTTTGCATGTTGTGAATGCTATCTAGCAGACCTTGACACTTTTACTTTATACTGCAGGGATTTCTCCCGGTTGAATCTCCCATTTCAGAAGTTGAAGTATGGGGATTAGGTGGTAGGTCAGTGAAGCAAATGCAGCTGTCATACATGAAGAGAGAGGAACTTTTCACGGAGCAAAGACGCAAGGTAATTCATTCACTGAGATCGAATTTAAGGATCTTTGGATGTTGTTGTGAATATGTGGATTCACGAGTTGCATGTGTGTGGCTCAAAGTCGATGCTTGTTCGTCCCCTTTGCAGGTTGACTTGAAAAAATTCTCTAACTGGGAAGATTCACCTGAGAAGATGATGATGGACATGGTGTCTGATCCCAATGCAGTTAGAAGGGAAGATCGCTAAGTCGGGTTTTTAATGGATTAAGCTCAGCTGTATTATATTTTGATCAGATGAGACTCTTTGTTCTTCCCTGCTTATGGCTCCGTCTGCAATGGTGCCACTATAATCCCCTTTATATATGTATGTTATGTTTGTACAGAACTCTGGATATACAATTCACCAGACCACCGCAGTTATATGAGATTTGTATTTCAATTTTTGGAGAACACAAATTTGTAGGCCACTACTGAATTGTACAGGTGTAAACTCAGGGACGACTCTGAGTTTCCTTCAATTTTTATGGGGTCTTGAAATGAGGTCCTTTTTATATATATCATGTTGAAATTTCTCTTAATTCAGGAGTGTCATAGTTTTGGATCAAATTTGATTATTTAAACCGATCCTATGTGTCTACACTCCTTAAAATCATCTAAAATCATCTCAATGTATAGGTTTGGAGGTTGTTGACGGCTCGGATTAATTAAATAAATGGTTATGTTAAGGGCACTCGTTAAGAATTAATTTAAGGAAAATTTTGACATCATTTTTATGGGGAATGAAAAAAACTGTCAAATTATTAATTATTTTGTTTTTTTTTTTTATTTTTTCTAATCAAAATTTTCCTTAAATAGATTCTTAACGAGTGCTCTAAAGATACTCGTTAACATTTCTCTTAAATAAATAGTAAATTAATACTTTATCATTAAACTTTATTTTAGTTGTTTAGAATCAAGGGACTGTGTGCCATTTCCATGTGTATATAACGGTTGTGCGGGTAGTTACATAGGAAGTGATTGCCCTGAATAGAGCGGCATATTTTAGTTTTGGTGCCAAAACGAGTGACTTGGACCGAGAAGCTTTACCTTATTCAGACCAAGAGCCATGACATCAAACCAAAAGTTGTTCAAATTATGCTCAAAGAGATTAGCATTAGCTCAATTACTAGGGGTGGCAATTTGGGTCATAATTCGTTTATTCGTTCGATTCGATTCGATTCGATTCGCTTTAAAACGAATACGGGTTTGAAAAAATTGATTCGTTTAATAAATGTGTCAATTCGATTCGATTTGTTTATTAAACGAATCGAATACGAATTTAAGCTCACTGATTCGTTTAAGATTCGTTTTATTATTTTTATTTATCAGTTCTTGTTAATTTTCAATAAAGATTCGAGAAATTATAGCTAATTATCATAGAAAAAGTAATATTTTCGATATTTGGTGTGATATTTTTAGTAAATATATTAATTACATATTTCATATGTATATATTTATGAAGAATTAATGTAAATCAAGTATGGTAAATTATTTTATTAAATAATATCATTGACTAAACGAATATTCGTATTCGATTCGTTTAATAAACGAATCGAATACGAATTCATCACATTTTGATTCGATTCGTTTAAGATTCGATACAAATTCGATTCGTTGATTCGTTTTGCCACCCCTATCAATTACCTATACTCATCCCATTTTGAAAGCACAATATACAATCTTTGCAATTAGTATTTATCATCTTCGAACAACAAGGGTAAGATTGCATACATTGAATTTCTTCCAACGGCCCCAGTGTGGAAAGTTTTGTGCGCTGGGTTATCCACCTAATAAACACACACATAGATCATCCAGGAATATGGAGATCAAGAGGAGGTCTAGGCAATTCATTGAATCTTTAATTGGTAATTGCAAGAGAAACAAAACCAACTTATCATATAACAAGACACACATACCATACACCAGAATCAAGAAAGACAATGGTTTCAACTATATCCTTGTTGCACATTTTCATGCCTTACCAGTTGGCATCTATTTCAACTCTACCCTAAGTCATCCATTATTTGCAGCGGCATGCATACCGCTACAATGTCTCTTCTAAACAGAAATAAATAAACCAAATCACTGACAATATGCGCATAAGAACCGTATGCTAGTTGCACATATAAGAGATCAAAATCAAGTTTCAAATTTTTCTTTCACTAAAATGTAAGTTCCCAAAGTTGGCCATCCGTAGTGATCTGAAGCAACATATATATGAGACAGATTACAGTTAGCCCTTCAATTCTTTCGCATACCTTGGCTGCAAAAATAAGAACAATAATATCATAATGCAGAAAATAATAAAAATATCAAAGGACATGAGAGTATAAGCTATATGAAGTAGCTATAGGAAAACTATCCAACTAAAGTTTATCCTTTTACATATTGTACAACTTTACAATTAAATATGAGGAGACCACAGTAAGTGAGAATGGTTAGGTTAATATTAAGCTCAGGTCTTTTTAAAACGACAAAGTTCATGTTTATTTTCCTCGATTCCGTCTTTCTCTTGGGTAATTAATATCCCACTGTAGTATATCCAAAAACTAGATGCAGTAATTACATCAATTTCAGATTAAATAGAACTGTGGATCGAATACTTAAAATAAGTAAATACAATTCTTCTGCAAGGAAAATTATTGTTTCACTTCACAGAAATTGCTCAAATGCTTTTTAAAAGCCAGTACAATAGAGGGCAAGGGGTAATAAGTACTGATCATAGTAAAACAGCCTACCACCATAAAACAACATTAATGTCTCATTAATACCGAGTTGAAACATCAAAATCTGGCACTGCCTCAAAAAGTTGTTAACTTCAAAGAAGGAATTAGCTATTTGTTTGTAGAAAATAGAGTTATAGTCATGAGTTAGACCATGATTGTCAAAGGCATGACTCACACAGAGGAGCATACCACTGCGCCTCATGAAAGATCAGGCGAGGCGGAGGTGCGCACCTCAGAGATGCGCGTAGGTGCGCCTTACAAAAAAGATTCCAACCCAACCCGAAAATCAAGTTGTATAACAATTCTTTAATACATTAGGATATGTTTTGAGGTGGACTTTAAATTTCAAGAGGTGGACTTTAAATTTCAACAAACACATGAATTTGTATTATCGGTATTTGTATTGTGATATGTATACCCATAGAACCAATAGCTTTGCCCTCCAATTTTTATTTTACTTTGTTCTGCTTTCCATTTTTACATTGTTTGCAATAAACTTTTTTTTTTTTAATCGTTGGAAACCCTACAGCCAAACCACCCATTTCGGGCTTAAGTGGAGCAAGTAAAACCCCCGGCTGTCCCAGACTCTTAAAAAAAACGGACTCCCTGGATTCGAACCTAGAACCCTACACTACCAAGCCACGCCCCCTTGGGACTTTTGCACTAAAGATGTATTTATAAGAATTGTGTTTTGATATATTTTCAATGATTCATCTTCTTTTTGGTTGACTGGATGCTTATAATTATTTTAGCATTGCGCCTCACCTTCATTAGGCATGCACCTAGTCCCCAAGACCCTTTGCGATTTAGTGCGCCTTTAACAAAACTAAGTTAGAGATCACTTAAAGCATTGACAATTGGCTTCAATCGAACTAGAAATTTCAAAGTTCCAATATAACAGAAGAAACTACTTCGGTATTTTTTTGGTTCATTTTCCAATACCATATACAAACCATTACTAAATAGAGGCTGCAAGGGAAACTAACTGTAACTAAGTGGCAGATATGATAAGACTAGCTAAGTAGCTATGATGTATACGAAAATGCCTCGAAAATAAAGAGATCATGGAATTGCTAGAAACAATAAAATAAACAGAACCATAGAATCCATTCCACAAACTCTTAACACAAAACCAATCAACACCAGGTGTTCGACGAAATGCCTGAAAGAAAACAAGTCATAAAACAAACCTTGATACCAGGCATAGGCTGTTGAAGCTCCCCCTCGGGAATAACAACGGGCCAGTTGAGGCCAGCGTCGCGGAACATTTGTTCGGTCTCAAGCATCTGACCCTTCTCAAGAATCATGTTCCTGATGGTCTGTGCAGTCGTGGACGTGGCATCAAAAACCTCCTCGGCACCGGTGACGAAAGTGACCTTGATCTCCGGTGGGTGGTCATCGGTACGACGCTTGACCTGAATTTGGCAGGCGGGATTGGATTCTTTAGCCTTGGGGGCGTTGCATTGAGCTAAGAACTCCATGCACGATGCTATTCGTGGGTCCAATGCGTTGAACTCGATCCGTACTTTTGATAGGAACTTCAACATTTTCACTTCACTCGAGACTCTGTCTCTGATATTACAATTTGGTGATTGCTGTAAAGCCTGTAACTGGGATTTTAGTCGTTTAGATTCTTCAGAATTAGAAGAAAGTGAAAATGGGAGTGTAATTAAGGGTTTTTTCAAAGCACAAATAAGTACAATGACAATGGTCCGGCCCGCTGAACCCACTATTGTTCTTGGCCCAGGTGCCCCGCTAAAGTAAACGGTCCAGATTTTCTACATGAAAGTCAGTCCAAAGAGAAAAAATAAATTTTTAATCATACAAATCATCCCTTTTTTTTTTTTTTTTTTTTTTATAACCGGGGTGTCCGGACCAGCTTACGCGCAGCTCGACTAATCCCCGGGACCTGTGTCCCGTGCCCTCAGAAGTTTCCAAATACAGATCAGGGTAAGTCGCTGGCTTTTCACACCAGGGGCATGACCCCAATTGACAAGACTTTTGATATTTGGAAAAATAGATTGAAATTTTTGCAGCAAGTGAAAATTGTGATTGCTTCAATGGTTCTTCATAATTTTATAAGAAAGCATGTCTATCAGGATTAAGAATTCAACTTTATGATGATGAATTGCTTCGAACAAGTGAGGGTGATAATCGAATGGAAGATACTGATGAAGAGTATGCAAGTTCATTCAATATACATAAAATGGACCAAGAACGTGATCAAATTGTAACACTTTTCATGCACCGTTGATATTTGAATTTAATTTGATCAATATTATTTGTTTGGTAGAATAATTATTTATGTGTTTTGAATTTTGAACTCCAATATATATGATTTTAAGTGTTTCGATTTCTGAAGCAATAACATGTTTGTATTAGTTGAATGATTATAAAATAACTTATTGCATATATCTATTTTTTTAATTTCATCACACAAAAATATTTTTAATATTATACAACCAAACAATCTAATAATTTAAAAGAATTTTTTTAATTGATAACCAAACATCTAACAACTTTTTTTTTTTTTTTTTTTTTATAATCAAAAACTCTAATTTTAAAAATTTTATTAAGAGAAATTCTACTTTCAAAAGCTTTATTCTTAAGTAAAAAGTAAATTAACTCTTGATTGTCGCACTACCCATTACCATTTCTTTTGGTGAGTTATTTGCATGGATCTTTGCTCTTTAAGATTCTGATTCTATGGCTTGCATGAAACGCGGGAGAGAACTATAACTACTATTATTACCTCCTGGTTCTATGTTATGATCAGTTCTTGATGAAGCAGACGAACTCTGTGTCTCTTCTCATTTTTCTGATCTTTTGGCACTTGTTCTGTAATACTCTAAAGATCTGGCCACGGTTTCGATTCGGAATTGTCCGATTCCTTCTGGTTCCAATTCAGGAACTAGAATCAGAACCGATTCCGTGCGATTCGATTAGGGTTCTCACCCTAGCTGTACCATTGGAACCAGACTGTTCTTAATATAAATAATTTTTTAAAAAAATTTCAAGCTATTTACTTTATTTTTAATTTAAGTTTTTAATTTAATATAATAAAATTCAAATAAATTATATTTATTTGGTAATAATATCATATTATAAATTTTTAATAATTGTTTTCCAATTTTAATTTTTTTTTGAAAGGGAAATTCGGTTCCGGTTCCCGGTTCCACATTCTTGTGGAATTAAGAATCGGACGGTTTGATTCCGGTTCAGAACCGAACCGAACCGGTGGATGGATCTACTCTAACACGCCCATATATTTTAGAAAATAATTTATACCCAAAAAAATGCCACTAATTTGTTAACATGCATGGATAGATCCTTCTTCACATGACCCACCAGTCCACTCATGTTTGCTTTCATTTTGGGTCTCTATTTTAAGGTCTCATGCAATATTATATTACATTTCAAGTATATATATATATATATATATTCTTATCTCAAATTTTATGTAGTTATGTATTATTTAAATCCTTCTGGTTTGATCCAATTGATGATGAGATTAATTCACATACCTTCATATATTTTTTTTTATTAGTTTTCATCTATTTATAAGCTTGGAATCCCAATCAAAATTGCAAAATAATGGGTTTTATTTATTCTTAGGTGAAGAAATATTTCAGCAATCAAAGATATATCCTTATTTCCATTTTGGGATGGAAAAAGTATCGGCATTATTACGACGACCTGTAAACACCTTCCGAAGGCAAAAATATCCGCAATCGACCTGGATTCACATAATTAAAAATTTTGAATTCCGATGATTATTCAATGTCAGAATGTATATCCCAAAATCAGTTATGATTTAAGACATAATATTTGTAATATAATTTATTATTTATTAATAAAAGATGTTGACGGCTGATTTTCGTTCTAAGGGTAATTCGAGAAAAATCACTCATCGAATAAGTCTCCCCCAACTGTGAATTTGTTTGGTTCGGGGACCAAATGCAAACTTAGTAAAAGACGAGAAAACACACAGACAAAACAGAAGGTTTAACGTGGTTCGGGGGAATGGATCAAACCTACGTCCACAGGCACAAAGGAAATGATGTTTTTATTAGGTTCTCAGGTCGTACCGACCTCCTTATCTGTTTCTTACATGCCTGACCGACCTCTTACTAGCTTTCGTTTATACTAAGTTTTTTGCTCTTTTTTACAAGTGAAGAAACAAATTAGCCAACCCAAAGAGTGAACCATTTACAATGAATTCTCATCCATTTATATACTTGGACAAATTATAATGTTACAATAGCTTATGACGTCAACCACGTTTCCTTGTCATTATTGCTCATTACTCGGAGTCTCGGACATTACTGCTCATTACTCACACGTTATTGCTCATTACTCGTACGTTACACTCATCCAACTGTCTGATAACTCTGGGTTTCATATATGGCTTACATAATCCATACATGTGTATAAGGTTCAGCATCCCCGACCTAGGTAACCGGGTCGGTGTGTCGGGACATGCAACATCTTTCATTGTGTCCATTAACAGATTGGGTCGGTGTGCCGAGACTGTAGGTGTTTGGTCTGATTTCCTCGACCGAGTCTGATTTGCTGAGTTGATCCTAACTCTAAGGGCAGACATGAGATTCTGAATGCCGAGTCCGATGCCGAGGCAAGCCTGAGAGTCTGATGTCGAGGCTTTCCTATGAGTCTGATGTCGAGGCTGACCCGACCACATTAGCATCCAATGCCAATTCAATTAAAGTCCAATGAGCTTTCAATTAATTATTTAGGCATGGGCTTTGGCAATTATGGATCAAACCTACGATGCCAAGGCCCAATTAGGAATCACCCTATGCCAAAAATTAATTTAGGCCCATTAGGCCCAATTAATTTATTAAAGGCCCAATGTCATATTTTGGACTTTATGGAAACAATTTTAGACCCAATTGGATCCAACCCAATTGACCAAAGCCAAACTTGGCCAAACCAAATCCATTAGCCCAATTACAACAAATTAAATTAACATAATATTCCAAAAACACATTAATTCAATTTAAAGTGTAATTAACACAATTAATCAATTAATCTAATGTTTCCAAAACACTAATTAATCCAATTAATCATGCTTAACTTCAAATTCATGTCCAACACAAAATTGAAGCAAAACTCATCCCTGATGAAATATTCGTGTTCCATTTGGGGTCGGTGCCAGGAACAGTATTACACCGATTTTTCATCGAGTTTTACTTTCCTCCCACTTACCACTGTATTTAGGAATTCCTCTAGGGAAAATCGCATGGAGAGCAGCAAATATTTTGTTCTCTTATGGGCTGTAGAAGTAATATTCATTGGTTTCCCTAGGATAACCAATTACAAATATGCACTTATCCGATTTGGGTTCTAGTTTGGTACCATCCAAACATTTAACATATGCCCAGCATCTCCAAATCTTCAGGAATGTGAAACCCAGTTTCTTTCCTGTCCATATTTCATATGGAGTCTGTTCAACAGACTTTGACGGAACCTTATTCAAAATAAGTATTGCACTGTTCAATGTGTATCCCCTGAAGTAAATTGGTAGCTCAGTACGACTCATCATTGACCTTACCATGTCCAACAAAGTTCAGTTTCTCCGTTCGGGCACACCGTTCAATTGAGGTGTTCCGGGATGAGTCCACTGTGAAAGAATACCATATTATTTTAAGTAATTTTGAAACTCATTGCTTAAGTATTATTCACCACGGTCCAACCGCAATGTTTTTAATATTTTTTCCAGTCTGTTTTCAACTTCGTGTCGAAACTCTTTGAATTTATCAAATGTTTCCGACTTGTGTTTCATAAGACACACATAACCATAATGCGATGCAACATCCGTGAAGGTTACGAAGTATTGATATCCACCTCTAGCCTGGCTAGACATGGGCCCATATACGTCACCATACGAGGGCTAACAACTCGGTGACACATACATCTTTACCACTAAAAGGCGTTTTAGGCACTTTGCCTAATAAACAAGATTCGCAGACATCATATGAATTAGGGTCAAATCTGTCCAAGTATCCACTCTTCGAAAGAGTGGATATACGAGTCTTGTTAATGTGTCACAGACAACAATGTCACATATAAGTTTCATCTATTTTACTCAATTTGAGTCTTTTATTTGTCATGTTATATGTTTGAGATTCTTTTATATTCAAAATATAAAGACCATTATTAACATCTACTGTACATATCAAAATGTCATCTTTATATACAAAACACACAGTGTTCATGAATACAAATGTATACCTGCATCGGGTTAAACTAGATACAAAGATGATGTTCCTAGTCAAATTAGGTACAAAATAACAGTAACCTAATGTAATTACATGCCCCAATGGCAGAAACAAAACATAGGTCTCAACGGCCAAAACAACGACTCTCGTCCCGTTTCCGACTCGTAGGTCGATCTCGCCTGAAGCCAGTATCCTGCTAATCAACAGATCCTGCACACCAGTATATATGTGAGTACTACATCCAAAATCAAAAATCTAATTTTTAAAACTAGTAGTGGACATGTTTATAACAAACATACCTGAAGCCGGAGCTTTGTCCATCTTAACTTCCTTCAACTCCGCCTTGTACTCACGACAGTCACGCTTCCAGTGACCCCGTTTACCACAATGTAGGCAGATGTATTGGGATATGTCCTTAGTCTTCCCAGAAGATTGTGATGATTTAGCTTTGTTCTTCTTCTTCTTTTTCTTCACACCACCAGAAGCCTTCGGCCAAGCCTTGGCTTTCTGTGATGTCGAAGTAAGATGCGTCTCGCGCATCTTGCCCTTCAGAAGCTCTGCTATGCTTCTTTCAGCATCACCATTAACTCTCCAAGAGTCTTTTCTTGGTTCATCATGTTATAGTTCATGACGAACCAGCCCCAGCAGTCAGACAGAGACTGTAAGATCAAATCTATAGAAGTATCGGCCTCGAAGGTTATGCCCAAGTGACCTAGCTGTTCGATGTCAGCAATCATATGCGACACATAGTGCTCGACAGTTTTACCCTCTGACATACGCGAGTGAAATAGCTTCTTTTGCAATTCATACTTCTGAGATCTAAGGTTTGTGGACGCTGGAATTCGGCCGAGGTCCACAATTAGAATTTGTAGGTTGGGGGCATTAGCGATCCTGCAAGACAATGGTAGAGTGAGCGGGAGTAGACTACCCACCGGTGTGGTGGGTGCCGGGGGCACTCCGACGCTCAAGTCAGTAGTATGAAATGAGCTGTAAATAATAAAAGAACAAGGTCGGAAGTTACCTTGGCTTCTGTTGATTGCCGTGAGGGCGATAGCCGGTGTTTAGAGAATATGAAGCTTTAGGAGCTCAAGTTTGAGAGCTCTGACCTCCGTCTCTTTCGTGAATTGTGTTGCCATCTTATATGTAAAGAAAGATAACTTCATTAGTTGGCATGAGTCCCACAACGTGCTCATGTATTTGATGAAAGATCATAGCATGTGGGAATATGCTTGGTGTTAGGAAAAAGATGGAAGCAGTTGGTATATAATGAGATAGAATTGTCTTGAAGCTATTGGTCTAATTAGAGTCCAATAATACAGAACTCTTTGGGCCTGGTCTTTACTTTCGGGCCTTGTATACTGTTGGGTTTGAGGTGAAAGACGGTTTTGCCCTTGGCCCAAATTTGGCACGTACAGTTTGTCCCATACTCTCTAAGTCAAGAAGTTCTTTGGCTTGGAGAGTATTTCTATACATGTCGAATGAAACAAGATATAAGAGTATCTGTCAAGAATGCATAGTTCATACACGACAGAGAGAATTCAAAGTATTTTGGACTAAGAGTAGTCCAAGTCTTCAACTTGGCTTGGCCTGAGCCAGGGGATATCCTCGGTCGACTGAACCAGATAAAGGCCAGGACAATTTCCATATTACTGGTCAAGGACCGGGAGAGTTCTTCAAATTTTTCTAGACCAGATGAAGGTCATGTGCTGAAATTGACTCTTTATGAGCCATTGGGGATGTCCCCAGTCGACTGATTCAGATGATGATAAGGATAATCAATTGACTCTTTCTGAGCCATGGGGGATGTCCCCAGTCGACTGATCCAGATGATGATCAGGATAATCAATTGACTCTTTATGAGCCATGGGGGATGTCCCCAGTCGACTGATCCAGATGAAGGTCAGGATAATCAATTGACTCTTTCTGAGCCATGGGGGATGTCCCCAGTCGACTGATCCAGATGATGATCAGGATAATCAATTGACTCTTTATGAGCCATTGGGGATGTCCCCAGTCGACTGATCAGATGATGATCAGGATAATCAATTGACTCTTTCTGAGCCATGGGGGATGGCCCCAGTCGACTGATCCAGATGATGATCAGGATAATCAATTGACTCTTTATGAGCCATGGGGGATGTCCCCAGTCGACTGATCCAGATGATGATCAGGATAATCAATTGACTCTTATGAGCCATGAGGGATGTCCCCAGTCGACTGATCCAAATGAATGTCAGGATAATCATTGACTCTTTCTGAGCCATGGGGGATGCCCCAGTCGACTGATCCAGATGATGATCAGGATAATCAATTGACTCTTTCTGAGCCATGAGGGATGTCCCCAGTCGACTGATCCAGATGATGATCAGGATAATCAATTGACTCTTTATGAGCCATGGGGGATGGCCCCAGTCGACTGATCCAGATGATGATCAGGATAATCAATTGACTCTTTCTGAGCCATGGGGGATGTCCCCAGTCGACTGATCTAGATGATGATCAGGATAATCAATTGACTCTTTATGAGCCATGGGGATGTCCCCAGTCGACTGATCCAGATGAATGTCAGGATAATCAATTGACTCTTTCTGAGCCATGAGGGATGTCCCCAGTCGACTGATCCAGATGATGATCAGGATAATCAATTGACTCTTTATGAGCCATGGGGGATGTCCCTAGTCGACTGATCCAGATGAAGGTCAGGATAATTCCCATACTACGGGTCAAAGGACCAGGGGAATCTACAATGTCGTCTGACCAGATGAAGGCCATGTCTTCAACTTGACTCTACATGAGCCAATGAGGGATGTCCCCAGTTGAATGAACCAGATGAAGGTTCAATCTACATACTCCACTATACCTAATGAAGGTACATGAGAGTCTACTCCTCCCGACCCAATAAAGGTCCAAGAGAAATTTTCATTCTACTATACTTGAAGAAGGTACATCAGAGTCTATACTCCACATGACCCAATGAAGGTCCAAGAAAATATACACACTCCACTATACCTGATGAAGGTACGTGGGAGTTTACACACTCCATTATACCTGATGTAGGTACATGGGAATCTACACACTCCATGCATAATGAAGATCCATGAGGGTCTTCATTCCTCACTCTACAGGATCTAACATGAGTCAATGAGGATCTTTACACTACTAGACTTGAAGAAGTTCTATGAGAGTCTTTCCTTTTCATACTACTAGTTCTGATGATGGTCCATGATACTACTGTCGAATGAACTATCAAATGGACCAGAGAAAGTCCATAAGGCACAATCGAATGAACCTAATGAAATATCTATGTGAATCTTCATACTATAAGACCTGATGAAGGTCACGAGACTACTGTCGAATGAACTTGTCGAATGGACTTGATGAAAGTCTATAGAATGAAATTACTTATTCTCTTGATGAGGATTTATGAGACTACGGTCGAATGGATTTTGTGAAAGTCCAAATAATTCATCACTCACTCTCCTAGACCTGATGAAGGTCCATGAGACTATGGTAGAATGAACTTGGAGAATATCTGTCAAGGTTATCACTCTTCATACTTCTACAATACTACTGTCGAATGAAGTTTGTCGAATGAGCCTGATGAAGATCCAATAGAATATGTAGATAAACTTGATTAAAGCCATCAATGTCGCCTCCATTCTATGAGTCTACGGTCGAATGGATTTTATGAAAGTCCAAGGAGGTCATTACTCACTATCATAGACCTGATGAAGGTCCATGAGACACGGTCGAATGAACTTGAAAAATATCTATCAAGGTCATCACTCTTCACATTTCTACGATACTACCGTCGACTGGACTCATCGAATGGACTTGATGGAATTACAAGGAAGTCATTACTCAATATACTAGACCTGAAGAAGCTCTACGATGCTACAATTGAATGAACTTGATGAAAGTAATTACTTCTCTCTCTTCTGTGAGACTACTGTCGACTGGACTTGTCGAATGGAGTTGAGGAAGGTCCACGAAGCTACGGTCGAATGAAGCTGATGATTATCTATGAGAATCTTTATTCTACTAGACCTGATGAAGGTCCAAGAAGCTATGGTCGACTGAACTTGATGTAAGTCCAAGTGAATCTTCATTCTACCTATTCATGATACTACTGTCGAATGGAACTGACAAAGGTCCATAAGACACGGTTGTATGAAACTAATGCATGTTTATGAGAATCACCACTCTACTAAACTTGATAAAGATTGGTTGACTGAACCTGATAGAGGTTCAAGAGAATTTCATACTACCTAACTTGAAAAGGCTGGTCGATTGGACCTAAAGGTGGTCCAATAAAATTTTCATTCTACCTGTCCTGATGAAGGTTAGGAGACTACGGTCGAATGAACCTGATGAAGGTTTATGGGGCTTTCCCTATGCTTTCTAGAGTTTATGGAAATCCATCCATATAGTCTAGAGTGGATGATAATCTCTATAGGTAGTGTGGAGATGATTATCTTGACATGTAGTATGAAGAGATGGATGTCTACCAAGGTCATTACTAATTATACAATACCTGACTAAGGTCAATGATACTACAATAGAATGAATTTTGATGAAAGTCACATAAAATTTCCATACTACCTAATCTAATAAAGGTTGGTCGAATGGACCAAAAGAAGGTCCTAGGGAGTTCTTCATTCTACTAGGCATGATAATATATTCCCTATGTAGTATGGAGTTGGCAATATTAAATCAAAGTAGCATGGAGATGATGACTAACCTTTGACTTAGTCTGGAGGAGTTGATAATCATTCCAAGTAGTCTAGGAGAGATGGGAGTTTTCCATGTAGCCTGAAGTTGATAGCCATCCACTTTGTCGTATGGAGAATAGTTTTGTTGCTTGGCTTTGTGTTCATGCTCCACATACACCAAGAAAGCATATTATTATTTTGACTTTCGTTGAAGCCTGCCCCTTTTTTCTTCCTAAAGCTACACGTACTACTTGTGTCGAGTCAAAAATGAGACCTTTCATATAATCATTCCCTGCTACAAGTGAAGATGCTCGTATGTAGAGTCAAATAAGCCAAAGCACCCAATGGATCACGTGAAGATGCTACTTGCTAGCATGTAGAGTCAAATAAGCCAAGCCAAAGCACCCCATGGATCACGTGAAGATGCTTGTATGTATAGTCAAAAATCCAAAAATAAAAATGAAAGAAACTACAAGTATGAAACACAAGCGAGAGTTGAATGTTTAATGGTCGACTGGTATGTCCAAAAATGGGCCATGCAAGCCATGAAAGCAAACATGTATTGTGCTTGTATGGATGTGTTAATGAAGGCGTATGTTGGTTGAGCCATGCATGATTTTTCTCTTTCTGTATGGAGTGTAGCATGGGATTTTCAAGGTGATGGGTGATAAGCTTACATCTTTTGTAGGCGTATGATGTTTATGCATATGGGATGGTTCGTGAAAGGTGGAATAAAAAGAGGTATTATTTCCACTAAACTTATCTGATGGTTTTCCAAAATCAGAATATCTTGTAGTGTCGAATGAGACCTGGTTATTTTAAATCAAGTTGGACCCCATATGTCTTGGCCTGTGCATGGTGTTTTGTCGAATGGACCATTTCTCCTCTGCATGTGGCTTTGTTGAGTGAACCCCACAATCATCTCTTCTTTGAATATAATTTTACAGATATGATCTAGCATGTGGTCTCATAGTACGCTATTCTTACAGTCTACGTTTGTTTAAGGACTACATGTGGCATAGTGCTTTCTTCGAGTGTAGATTGGAGATAATTATTCCAACATTTCCTTTCACACGGAAGATGTGACTTGTTATGAAAGGTCGGCTGGTGAAATGTGATGGCTTTTTTAGTGATTAAATGGATGGTTGTTTGATGATGAATTTTCACCTGCCATATTCTTGAATGCTCATAAGAGATTGAGTTTGATAAGATAGTTGAAATGACTTGTAACCTCACGCTACTATTGGAGATTAGTACTCGAGTTTTACATGGATCAATTTTCATCTTCCATTGATTGTAAATGTTATGTAGAGTGGCTGATTATGCCCAAATGTTATGTAGAGTGGCTGATTATGCCCAAATGTTATGTAGAGTGGCTGGTTATTCCCAAATGTTATGTAGAGTGGCTGATTATGCCACTACATGATCTGGTGTCTGTTTGTAAAGATTGTAGACTGAGTGGTCTTTGCTTGCTATGAATCGCTAAGGCCCCACGGTGGGCGCCAAATTGTGGACGCTGGAATTCGGCCGAGGTCCACAATCAGAATTTGTAGGTTGGGGGCATTAGCGATCCTGCAAGACAAAGGTAGAGTGAGTGTGAGTAGACTACCCACCGGTGTGGTGGGTGCCGGGGGCACTCCGACGCTCAAGTCAGTAGTATGAAATGAGCTGTAAATAATAGAAGAACAATGTCGGAAGTTACCTTGGCTTCTGTTGATTGCCGTGAGGGCGATAGCCGGTGTTTAGAGAATATGAAGCTTTAGGAGCTCAAGTTTGAGAGCTCTGACCTCCGTCTCTTTCGTGAATTGTGTTGCCATCTTATAGGTAAAGAAAGATAACTTCATTAGTTGGCATGAGTCCCACAACGTGCTCATGTATTTGATGAAAGATCATAGCATGTGGGAATATGCTTGGTGTTAGGAAAAAGAGGGAAGCAGTTGGTATATAATGAGATAGAATTGTTTTGAAGCTATTGGTCTAATTAGAGTCCAATAATACAGAACTCTTTGGGCCTGGTCTTTACTTTCGGGCCTTGTATACTGTTGGGTTTGAGGTGAAAGACGGTTTTGCCCTTGGCCCAAATTTGGCACGTACAAGGTTATATATGTGGAGATCCTTCAATTTCAACATCATACTATAATGATCCAATCCTTTTTTTCTGACGACGAAATTGATGAGTCATAGCAGCAAGCATGATGGATTGAGCACTAAAGTTATCATCACGATGAGTCTTCCAAGCTCATGCTCTACTATTTGCTCACCTCCAGACTTAGGCCCGGGAGGTTTCTCTATGACATAGAGTAACTTCTCGCCTCCCAGGACTATCCTGAGATTCATTTCCCAATTTGAAAAAATTGGAGCTGTTAAAGATATTATCGCCCATGATTATGTCTCTAACGTTAATCTTTCCAGCCATCTTGATTGCTATAGTCCAACTATCCAATCAACGATTTCGGGTACACTCAAAATGTAATGATTACTATAGTCCAACTATATAACCAACTACAAGTGGAGTAGTGTCTTGTACAGTCTAACTGTTCAAAGAAAGCAATAAAATAATATTAGTCCAACTAATATATTTATAACAACGATAAATAAAATAAAAGAGCGTGTGTAAGCAAATATTAAATGAAATTACAAATTTAATTCTGGCCTCCCACTATTTTTCGGCGAGCCTCTAACCTTCTGTTGAGTACTCGGGAAACCCAGTTTCCTAGTGGGCTAGGATCCCGTTAAATAACACACAACCTTGACTTTGGCCAACAAGCTGTATGAAACTTAACTAGATAGATCTCTAAGATCAATTGGATCTCATCCAATTCCTAGATCCGGTAGGTGGACCTCCAAGTCCAAAATATATATCCAATATATTTCCTAACTGTTTCCTCTGAATCAACTAAGCCTTGGCTTTGGCTCAACAAGCTTAATGATTTCAGTTAAGCGTGACCCATTGACAGTGGGAAAGCTTCGTAATCCACGTCGATGTACATTAGTGACCTTGACTTTGGCCAACAAGTCACAACTGCCCTATACATGCGATATATAACAAAGCTTTCGTGGTTCAAACACATCCGCAATGGACAGTGATATTGACTTTGGCCAATAAATCAAAGTCAATCTTGGATCTTGAGAGAGAACCACTGAATGGAAGGAAAACACTTAATATTAAAGTGAGGATTTTTCACGTAAATTGGCAACCAATTTATTATCTTTGATTAGGTCTCATCATACACCCTTAAACATGCATTCTAAAAGCATAATAAGGCTCTATAAAATAATAAAGATATGCATATGGATATATAATACAATTTATTCCTAGAACAAATCATTCAATTTCCTCTCTCCGGCTAGCACTTTACATTCTTATACCCAATTACATAACACTAAAAGAAACCTCATTTACATTGAGGGGAATTGGTGAGAAGAGAAATACGAAGAGAATCGGAGGTGAAAGGCTGGACACGCAGGTCCAATTTAAATAAATTCCAAATTTACAATAATTTCCAAAATTGTCTCCACCCAACTAATAACCATTTGATATACATTATTCATACAAATACATCCAAGTATTGACACAAAGCATGCTGTCAATCAATCTAATCCAATTAATTAATCTTTGATTAATGACCATCTAATGTTCATACAACGATTTGATTTGCGCGAGTCCAACTCGTTTAAGAATAAATACTCAAAGTAAGTATTCTTAATTATATTGAACTATAATTTTAAATCCAATTCAAATTGTATTTAAAACTAATTCATGTTTAATTCCAAATTAAACAATTACACTTGTAATAGTGCATTTTTAGACTTGGATTCCAAATCCAATCCAATTGGGTCTCAAATGCCCAATTAGCATCCAATGCCAATTCAATTAAAGTATACCGAGCTTTCAATTAATTATTTAGGCATGGGCTTTGGCAATTATGCATCCAACCCAAGATGCCAAGGCCCAATTAGGAATCATCAAATGCCGAAAATCAATTTAGGCCCATTAGGCCCAATTAAATTATTAAAGGTCCAATGTCATATTTTTGGACTTTATGGAAATGATTTTAGACCCAATTGGATCCAACCCAATTGACCAAAGCCAAACTTGGCCAAACCAAGCCCATTAGCCCAATTACAACAAATTAAATTAACATAATATTCCAAAAACACATTAATTCAATTTAAAGTGTAATTAACACAATTAATCAATTAATCTAATGTTTCCAAAACACTAATTAATCCAATTAATCATGCTTAACTTCAAATTCATGTCCAACACAAAATTGAAGCAAAATCAACATGCTCAAACTCACGTCAATTGCATAGAATAACATTCAATTTTTTTTTCAATCCAATTAAATCAACAATCAATATTCATTTCATGCATTTAACATATCCAATTGTCAAAATTCAAAAAATTACCATGAGCATTTAAGGGTTCAAGTTTCGACCAAGGCTTAGGATTTGGGGAAATTTTTGATCCAATCAATTTCATAAATCCAATTCATCATCATCCAACCACAACCAAACAACCAATTTCGAATTTTCAACTCCAAACATAAAATCCCCAAATTAAAGTTTAGAACCCTAGATTCAAATCATGCTTAGATATGGCTCTGATACCATTGTTAGTATCCTAGACATCCCAATGATCTCCAAATCATGATTTGTGTGTGAATATATCAAGATAAGTTGCGGAATATACTTACATTGATCAGTTGAAGTTCAAAATTTTCTTTGTTGGATGTAGAAGCTCCAAGCCTTAAATTGAATTCCAAACTCAAGGGTGAGTTCTCTATCACCTTAGTTGACCCCAAAAGTGCTAGCTTTTACAAATTTTTGAAGCAAAAATTTTCCCTCCAAGGTTTGAGGCTCACGTCTAGAGATAGATGATGAATAGTTCCAAATTTGATTCATTTTTTAAAAGTTATGTTGATTTGGTAGCTGTGTTGAGTAATTAATCCAATTAATACTTGCCAACCACTTCCATCAATGTGTAGAGATTTGATGTAAGTAAGTGGGTCCCACCACTTTAAATTCAAAATTCAAGTTGGCTTACACAACACACTTTGGGCCCGGGTTCGTTTAATCCGATTAAATGAATTTTCTGTTGTGACGTAATTAAATCTAATTTAATTAAATAACTATGCCTAGTAAAATTATTATAAAAGTCGCTAACGAATTAATTTCAAATTAATTCGTTCGCTTGAATTGAAATCCAATTTTAATTCTGTATTGAAATCCAATTTCAATTAATATATCTAATATATTATTTTAGCCCAATTAAATAAATTAAATAGTAAAACCCAATTTAACTATTAAATTTACTTTTCCGATTAATTCCAAATTAATCACGTTCTCTCTTGTTGACGAATTTAATCACAGATAAATTCTTGCCGTAATTAATCCCAAATTAATTTTCTCTATCATAATTAATCTCAGATTAATTCTGTTAGAGTCAAATGTCATCGGTGAATCTCTTGGGTATACAATGGATTGCGTAATACGATCCAGTATCGGATGTCATATGCTAGGCCTAGAACTGGAATTGTGTTTGTCCCGTACTAAGCATATATCGGATCACTAGCAACTAGTCTTTGTAATCGGATAATCATGACCTAGTCATATTATCCCGATAGCTGCAGCATTTAAGAGTACTACTTATGTATCCTACGTGATCATCATCTCCATATGACTGAAGTGATACTTACATCTTGACATCACACCCAATACACTACGATTCTCAGTAAACCCAGAAGAGGTGTACATAGAACCTGTTAAAGCTCTGGACGACCAAAATCAAAGCATACTGATTGTCGCAAGTATTAGCGATGCAAGTCTCAGGTTAAGACCACATACACCTACCCTGATTCGAATTCTCATAGACACATAGTCATAATACCAATGAGACTCCGATGGGTCTATCCAGATCGAAACTGTTCCCGGTCCAACGGCTAACAGAACCTCCTATCACACTTGCATAAATATCCAATACTTAAATATATGAGAACCATGTTGTTAAGCTTCCATAACGCGCACAAGTGTAATACTAGTCTATTACGCATTATCGATATCCAGTCTCGATAATACTACGACTAGGGATATTTAATGATTAAACATTTTGTGGATTAATACTGTCTCATATCTTATTAATCTGGTACTAATCATATGGACTTTTTTCATTTATATATCCAAGTAATCCAATTACAAAATGATAAAAGAGCAATTTCCTTGTCACATAGTTAATTTGTACAAAAACACCATGTCTTTTACAAATAGTGATGATATGGGTCATAATTGTCCACACGCCGACCCTTTCGCCGAGCGTGCTCTGGATACCCAAGGCGTCAAACATCACGCATGTCTTTACACTTAAGGTCCCCAAAGATGCAAGTCATTGGGTAGTGACGCTCTGTCGTCGGGTTTTGCTAATGACACCAGGGATTGGCATGTTGCGGTGGGTTCGCGCTTTTCCCACACGTCATTCATCCCTTCATGCATTCTGAACTCCTCGAAGGTGCAAATCATGGGGTATTTGACGCTCCAGCCCTGTGGTTTGATATTGACACTGGGGATTGGTGTGCCATGAGTTTTGCGCCTTTCCCATATGCCCTACACCATTTCACGTATTCTGACCACGAGCATCTCCCAAAAATATTAAATATGTTTTATCCCACTTAAATAATAAATAAGTATGGATAAAAAAGTTTTTATTTAGGAAATGAAATGTTTTATTCATATTCAGGGGATCTACTGCCCATCTTATAACTTTTTATGGGTCATTTTAAGAGATGGTCTATTGAAAATATTTCCTAAACATCTCATCATTCCAAGGCTTCTTGAGCCGGGTACCGTCCAGCTGCTCCAAGTGACAGGTACACGACCTTGTGATATTGCTATTGGTGTTGCCTCATCCTCGTGACCTCATGATCAACATACTCAGTGAGGTAGCCATTCCTCACTAGGTCCTCAATCTGCTCATACAGGTCCTTGCATCGCTCTGTGGTGTGTCCTCTTTGCATTATGGTGCATACAATAAGTCATGTTGCTTCTCTTCTCATTTGGAAACTTCCTCAGGCCGAGCTCAGCCAGTAGACATTTATCCTGGACTTCCCAAACTATCTGGGTCATGGGTCTGTTCATGGCAATATACGCAGCGTCCCATGTAATTTTGAGCTTCTGATGGGTACGTTCTAGTCTCTTTCTTTTCTTAGTCATTTGCTCATTTTCTGCTGCTGTCAGGCTCTTACTATTGGCGATATCATTCCTACTTCGACTAGGCTCTGCCTTCGTCTGCTCTCTCGACACTTTTTCTTCCAACTTTTCAATTCTCTCAATCATGGTTTGTATGGAGGCTCGAGTTCCCTCCATTTCTATCGCCATGTTTTCCTCTATTCTCTCCATCCACCTCGCCACCGTGTCCTCTGAAGATCTATAGTTCCTGTCTCCTACCATCGTCTTAACACGTTTATTGCTTTTCGTACTGTCCCTACGGATGGCGCCAACTGTTGATGGCCGATTTTCATTCCATGGGTAATTCGGGAAAAACTATTTTTCAAACAATTTCCATCAACTATGAATTTATTTGGTTCGGAGACCAAATGAAAACTCACTAAAATATGAGAAAATACACCGATAAAACAGAAGGTTTAACGTGGTTCAGCGGAATGGATCCACCTACATCCATGGGCACAAAGGAAATGATGTTTTTATTAGGACCTCGGGTCATACCGACCTCCTTATCTCTTGCTTACACGCATGATCGACCTCTTATTAGCTCTCACTTATACTAAGCCTTTTGCTTTCTTTTATAAGTGAAGAAATAAATTAACTAACCCAAAGAGGGAGCCATTTACAATGAATTCTCAACCTATTTATATACTATGAAAAAAATCGGATTTTCTTAAGGCGCAGCGGAAGAGCGCGGTTCGGGCGAAATCGTAACTTTAAAATTTTTTAAACTTATCAAATAAATTATTCGATATCTCATATGAATAATTCATTCATATTTCACCTAAACATATTTATTTGATATCAAATAATGACATAAATAATTTAGAAACACCATGAAACTTTTGCGAAAATATTTTTCCGCAAAATAACATAAAACACGTTTTTGTCTGAACCGACCAACCAATACACACGGGGACTGCCTAGGTCATTCCCAATAGTACTTGGGTAGTTCATAGGCTGCCCAAACAGTGACCAATTCACCATTTGGACAGCGGACACCCGTAAGCCCGAAACTCACCTGGTAACGCCGTTTTTCACCGTTTTCGCATATTTTCAATCCAAAACAATTTTCCAAAATTATTCCAAAGCCTAGTACACATCCAATAAATTTAAATAATATATTTTTCATCACCAAAATTTTAGAATTTCCAAATCTGATCTGGTACCAAAAATATTATTTTTCATGTTTTAAATCCATTTTTCTCAATATTAATCATATTAATGTTTACACCAAACAAAGCCACCACCAATGAAGAACTCAATAATAATTCTAGGAGTTACAAGAGTGGTCATAACACTCTAAAATGACAACAAGTTATCAAATGGCAAAATTCATCTAACCTTCAAATCCATCCTCCAAATCAAAAAGCCCCAAACTTTAGAGTATAAATAATTTCTACAACTTTTGTTAGAATTTCTACAACATAAAATTCAAGCAATAACAAAAAAATAATTTTTCTAAACTAAAGAAAACAAAAGATTACCTTAATCTTCCTTAAGCTCATTTAGCTTTTGTTTTTGTAGGAATTTTGTTTTCTAAAATACTTGGAGAGATTTTATGATATTTGGAGGCTACGGTTAACATAAGCAAACAAAAGAAAAAACATCTCCATTTTATATATAGCTTGGCCGAATTTGGAGGAGCATTATGGTCAGTTTGGGTCTTTTAATTAAAGCCTAAGGTTACTTGTTTAATTTGTACACTTCAAGCTTAAAAAATCATGTCATTTGTTACCAATAATAAATAAATATATGTTATAATAATTATTACAAATGGATATTAATCTAATTAAATATAAAGCTAAAGTAGACAAATTCAAATTAAATACTTTAACCTTAAAGTTTAATATTATTAGTAACCAATAATAATTAAACATATTACATAATAATTATGTAATATTGATATTATTTAATTATCTAAATATTTTACATTTAAATATCTAAATAATTAATTAATATAATTATTAATATATATGTATTTTTATTTACACTAAATAATAAATATAATATTAATGACATGTGTCAAAATCTCATTTGACAATTAATTAATATATATCAAATCATATTTTGTATCAAATACAAATACATATGTTGACGGTGGATTTTGGTCTCAGGGTAATATGGGAATATCACCTCCGAGGTAATCCTCATTCAATAGTGAATTTGTTTGGTTATGGGGGACCAAAAGCAAATTTAGCAAAAGACAAATAAACACACCAATCAACAAGGAGATTTAACGTGGTTCGGCAGATCTTGGTCCGACCTACGTCCACGGGCAGAAACAGGGTGGCACTTTTATTACTCAAATACACTTCTCATATCTTTTTTGTGTTTACAAGTCAGAGCTTGATGATTCTGATCACTGATTTTTTGATGCCTTTTACACATACTTTGCCCTCCTATTTATAATAGTATAGAAATCAGACTCCTATTTGCATAAGAAATCCTAGTAGAACTCAGTTTTCTCTTCTTGCAAGGATTCCTAGTCTAATATTGCATTCTCTTTTCTTATTCCTTTTCGGATTCTGACTTCATTTCCTTGTGAGAGTAGGATAATTTGCTTATCTTATCCGCAAGAATATGGTGTCATTATCTTTGAGCATATCTCGCCATATGGTCGGTCTTCATGAGGTCGGTCATGGTAGTCCTTTATGCTGAGAATGTTGCTGTCGACCTGATAGTGCCCGGCTATCTGAACCCAAGTGGTCGGTTGCCGGTCATAAAGTGCTCGGTCTATATCTGTTGTGGTCGGTTTGGAACCGTAGGGTGCTTGTTCTTTTATTGCAAAGTGGTCGGGTTGGATTTACTGATCTCAACCAAGCAGGGAATTACCCTTCTGTCCTCGTCGTGCTGTTTTGAATATCATAGTGCCTGAAAACACCATCAACATCTGTCCCCTAGTTCTCGGTTCCAACGAGTGTATGAGTTGGTGCCGGGAACTATATATAAATGGTGTTGCTGACTTGAATCTGTTGAGGGTCGACCTCGGTGTGGAATCAATAGGTTGCGTCGCCTCTTCTTTAACGCCTTTTCTTGAGACGCGCATCAGTCACGTCTGTTTTAAATGCCCATCAAATCATCTTTTAGGTTTTCTTCTAGTTTTGACACTTGTCGAACATCCGTCATGTTCCCGCCGAAAAAGAAAATGAATCGATCGTGTAGAGGTGTTTTCACAGTGTGCTGATCTCAACCGTCTGTTTAAACTTGGGAGACCTCTTTTGCAGTCGACACCTGGCGTTCATCCGGGTTCCTCCTTTTGATCCAACGGTCACGAGCCCCCTGGTCATGACTATAAGAAGACGAGGCTTTCACTGTTCAATCTTTTTGGCATTTTCTCCTTCTTTCCCGAAAATATCTCTGTGAATCGCTCAAATTAGTGTTCTCGGAATTCAACCGTGGGCTCTTTTCTCTGCTGCGAACATAAGGAACGAGCAAACCGTACTGCACAACCTCCAGATTTTGAGAAGAAACAAGTAAGCCTTTTGAACGATCTCTTCTCTTTTTGTGTTGTGAATCATGCTCTCTTTGCTGAATGTTGCTAGGGAACGACTTAAGGCTTTGTTGGATTTTGCTTTAGGGCGCTCTTTAGAACCCACCTGTTTTAGAAACCTGAGTAGTTTCTTAGTTATAGACTGACTTCCCATTCCTTTTTTGTTTTTTGGATGTCAGGGATGTCTGACAGCAGTTCCTCCCCTGAAAAGCCTGCTAAACCCTCAACTCCCCCTGCTGAGGAGCTCTCCTCGGGTTCGGGAGCACCTAGTGTAGAAGACCTTGATACTACCCCTACTCCTTCTGAGATCGAACAAGATTCCTACCATCAGAGGGTTCCTCGGAAAGATCCAGAGGCCGGTGAACTCGGCTCGTCGGCTCTGGATATGAACCGTCCCTCCAAAATAACTAAGGACGACCTCGCCCTTCTTCGACTGCGATATAACATTCCGATAGATATTGCCCTTGAAGTTCCTGGCTTGATGGATCGCGCCAGTCAACCTGATGAGGGTTCGGTGGCGCTTCTTCCTGCTTTTTTCGAGTGTGGGCTGCGGCTGCCGGTTCAACCTTACTTTGCTTGGATGCTGGCCGAGATGGAGATTGCTCCTTGTCAATTGAGTCTGAACAGTTGGAGGATTTTGGCCGGGTTGTATGTAGCTTGGCATCGAGCAGGACTCGGCGAGCCTTCTCTCGAAGAGGTGAAGAGGTTATACCGGCTGAAGGGCAATCCTAGGTCGTACCACAGATGGTATTACCTTTCAGCTTATGATAGCTCGTCAAATGTCGTCAAGAAACTCCCTAACTCCAATAAGAATTTTAAAGACTTCTGGTTCTGGGCCACTGGGGATTGGGGACGGTCACTAAGGTCGGATGAAGGGGAGTTCTTGGTACCGGATATCTTCAGGGCGGGAGGTTAGGAGATCAACTTTTTAGCTTTCCTTAGTTTTTTTTGTTTGGGTTCTTACCCCTTCTTTTCTGTTCCTCCTAGCCTGTTGGAGGGATTCTCCCAAGGTTTCTCATCGGGTCCGACAACGGGTAGTCTGGGCTCGTCGGTATACTGCCCACTGGAGGGAGTTGGTTAATGATGCGGCCTTTGTTGAGTCGGGCCTTACTCGGACCGTTCCTTCGGAGGTCTCGGGTCGGATAGGTAGATGTTTGCTGACTATTTTAGTTTGACTTCTCTGTTTGTTTTATAGTGTTTGATGTTTTTGTTATATGCTCGGGTCCTGATTTCCTTCTCCCCCTTTTTTTGTAGGCATGTCAAAGAGGCCGAAGTTTCTTGAGAAGTTGGCTGGTACTATGAAGAAGGCCGGTCATGTGGAAACAGGAACTTCCCGGGCACAGCCTGAACCTGCCGAGGCTGGGAGGGTATCTCAGGGGAAAGTTCAGCCGGCTGCTCGGGGTCTATCTTCTCCTGGTTTGCAGTCATCGGGGTCAGCTCGTCTCATCAGTCCGCCGAAGCCTTTTAGGAAAAAGAGGCGTCAATTTGGGGCCGAGAAGGCTGAGTTGGGGGGGAGGAGGAAGAGGAGCCTGTCCCGGCAAGAAGAAAGATGTCCGTCGGGGGAAAAAATCTTCTGAGGGCTCTACTAAGAAGCGGAAAGGTTCTGTGATCCTCGGGGTGGATGACTTGGGAGAAGGCATCCGGGAGGCTACTTCCCATTTTGTACCGGCTTTTAATGAATTGGCCGAGGTGATTCCCCCGGGGGAGGTTTCGAGATATGAGGATATCTCTCCTGAAGCTGTGGTGACCGAGATGAGCTCTCAAATGGCGAAGGTAGTTTTATTCTTCTTTTTTCTGATTTTGGTTCTCGGTCTTCTTCATCTCATATCTTGACTTTCTTTGTTTTTGTGCAGGCTACTTACCTCATGGCGAAGAATAAGGACCTCATTCTGAGTCTATTGTCCGAGGGTGGTCAGGCCCAGAGACTTCAGAATCGCCTTACAGAAGTGGAGGCTAAACTGGCTGATCGGGAGGAGGTGATAAAGAACCTTGAGTCGACCGCAATTGAGAATTTCAAAACAAACAAAGATCTCAAGGCTGCTGCCGGGTTGGAGCGAAAACTTGCCGATACTTCCCGGGAGGATTTAAAGGCTGCCCAATCTGAGATTGGCGTTTTGAAAGCGAATGTGTCAAGTGTTGAAACCAAATTGAAGGCCAACGATGAGCAAATGGCACGGGCCCGGAATGATCTTGAGAGGAAAGATGCCGAGCTTGAGGAGAGAGATGCCGATCTTGAGACCGAGAAGGAGGCCATCCGCCTTGAGGGGGTTGGCGACTGTGCTGAACTAATACCGATGGTGCTGCCAAGTCTGAATATGGATCATATTTATGCGGCCATCAGCTTTTGCAAGGGGGAGATCTCCGAGGAGGAGTTCCAGAAATGGCTCCCTCCTCCTTCCGAGGAGGTGATGGATCCCGACCCGATTTCGATTGTTCCGGTTTCCGGGGCTTCCCAAGAAGGACGACCTGATGTTCCTGCCCCCGGCGGGGACTGCCTTGAGATCCCTTCTCCCATCCCTGAGGCAGAGGTCTCCCACGCTGCCGAGGTTGAAGCCGTAGTTCCTCCTCCCGAGGTCGAGATCCTCCCACCGTCTGAGCCGGTTGAGGAAGAAATTCCTGCCCCTGTGCGGGCTGAATGAGAAAGGGTAACCCGACCGGGGCCCTGTGTACACTTAAACTTTTTGTAATAACAATTCAAACTGAATTTTGACATATATATATATATATATATTCATGTGTCTTTTTTTATCTCTTTCTCTTTTTTCTTTATGCTTCCTATTGTCCGAACACTTTGAGACCTTTCAGGGGTCAGCATGAGCCGGAGGGGTATAACCCGACCCCGAGCTGAGTGACAGACTCAGGTTCTGGGGGAATGTTACCTCCCCAGTCTATAGAACACTGACTCGGTGGGACGTAACCCGACCCCGAGCTGAGTAAAGACTTGGGCTCTGGGGGAATGTTACCTCCCCAGTCTAAAGAAGCTGGCTCGGCGGGACGTAGCCAGACCCCGAGCTGAGTAAACAAGTGGCTTCGGCGGAACGAAATCCAGCCTCGAGCCGATTAACAAACAGCTTCAGCGGAATGTAATCCAGCCACGAGCCGACTAATAAGCGGCCTTGGCGGAACGTAATCCAGCCCCGAGCCGATTAACAAGCGGTCTCGACGGAACGTAATCCAGCCCCGAGCCGACTAACCCCTGGGTCTTTGAAGCCCTACCAAATCCGGCATGGGCGTCCCTCTGCTAGACCGGGGAAAAACAAAAACAAAATTCTGAAAAATAAAATCAAAAGGCGGGGGTGACTTAGCACCTATCCCAAATAGGGATGGCAGACAGACCCGGACCCGGCCCGGGTCCGCATGGGTCCGGAAGATCCGGGTCCGGTTAGACCCGGATCCGCTTAAAAAAATTGCGGATCCGGGTATTATTTTAAAGGACCCGCATCATTCCGGGTCCGGATGCGGGTCCACAGTTATCCGGACCCGGTTACCCGGGACCCGGAAAAAAAAAAAACAAAATTTCCATTCGCGCAAATCTAAAAGTTTTAACCCTAGCCAGTCGCCATCGCCAAACTTCATTTCCTCAGCCAGCCCGCCTCTCCCTCGCCAGTCGCGGTCGCCAGCCCTCTCCCTAGTCACCCATCGCCATTCGCCAATCATCACTCATCACTCATCACTTCAGCCCTCCGTCGCCGCCAGTCGCCAGCCGGCCCAGCCCTCTCCCTAGTCGCCACTCGCCAGTCAGTCACCACACTCACTCACACACCACTCGCCGCTCGCCCATCAGCCCATCGCCAAAATCACAGGTCTTTGATTTTGAACTTTGATTCTGGGCATGTTAGCAGTTAGCATGTAATGATGATTGATGAACCATTTCATAGTTTATTATTTTTTTTTTTCACTTTCATCTAGGCATGTAATTAAATTTAAAATTTGAACTTTAATTTATGGATGCTAGTCATGTTTATCTGTGAATCAAATATGATATTGTCAATTGGCATCTTGAATATCATGATTCATGAATTTTAGAATTTATACGAGTTGTATTAGTTTCATTTGAATAGCCTAAGATTCTTGACAGGCCAATGTTTGGTGCAAGGAAGAATATTTGACCATATTAGTTTCATTTGAATATTAGTGTTGTAGTTATCTTTGGTTTCATAACAAATGAGGGGTCCCGGGTCTATTGAATTGGAAGAAAAAAAATATATTATGTTTTGCGGATCCCGGGTCCGGATCCGGGTAGACCCGGATCCATTCCGGGTCTGCCCGGGTCCGGACCCGGCAACGATTTATCGGGTCTATAACGGACCCGGGTCCGTGTGAAACATGTTGCGGATCCGGATCCGGAATTTGCCATCCCTAATCCCAAAACAAAAAACGTTTTGCAAGCGTAAACAACAACATGGATGCCTCAAAATAGCGTCCCGCCTGAGGTCTCCAAAACACAATTCTGAATCTTTCAATTCAGTGTCCCGGTGAACCAGGATTCGGATCAAAAGAGCGTTTGAATGGTAAGGGCACATCCTCTAAACGTCGGTTCACTGGGGAGCCTGTGTATTGTATGAGGGCTCCTCCTTACCATGCTGGAGTAGGCACACGCCACAGGGGCACAACGCATCCCCGTGCTGTGTCTCTCGCGGATCCGGATGATGAATGGATCAAAGAGTGTCCGGACTACTAAGGGTATATTCCTCCTTAGTTCCGGCATCACTGGAGCTAGCAATCGTCACGGGGGTGTCATCACCCCCCGTGCTATGCTTTCCCACGGATCCATTACATCGGGTAGGTGAGGATCAAAAGAGTGTTCGACACATTAAGGGCATGTTCCTCCTTATTTTCGGTAAACATGGAGTAAGCAATCGCCACGGGGGTATCATCCCTCCATGTGCTATGCTTCTCACGGATCCTATGAATCGAGTATGCCCCTGAGGACCCCGAGCCAAGAGAGATACTTGGTACTGGGGGAATGTTTCGTCCCCAGGCCAATGAGTATGACTCGGTGGGACGTAACCCGACCCAGAGCTGAAAACGGCCTCGGCGGAACGACCGAATAAACAGACGGCCTCGGCGGAATGAAATCCAGCCCCGAGCCGAATAAACAGACGGCATCGGCGGAACGAAATCTAGCCACGAGCTGAATAATGAAGAGGCCTCGGCGGAATGTAATCCAGCCCCGAGTCGATTGAAACATTAAGGGTATATTCCTCCTTATGTTATGCTTCTCAAAGATCTATGTTCTTTTTTTTTGTATGGAGTCGAACGATTCTGGTGTGACTCTGTGCATTTTTGTAGTGGTAGCCGTGGTCGGGTAGTTGCGAGTTTTGTGTTCTTTAGCTTTGGATCGTCGTTGTGAGCATGTCCCCGAGTTTTTTAATAGGGTTTCGTAAAGTTTTATATATATATATATATATTATATATATATATATATATACTATATATATATTATATATATATATTTAGGAGAGTGTTTGGGGAAAAAAGAAAGTTTTCTATTCATTGCTCGGGGACATACTGCCCTTCTTACAACTCTCGTGGGTCATTAGGCTTTATGTATTTGGATTCATGTCCCTTTTTGCCGTAAACAGATATGAGGAAGGGAAAGTTTACTGGAAGTATTTCCTCAACATCTCAGCGTTCCATGGCTTTTTTAATCTTGTGCCGTCCAGCCGTTCTAGGATGTACACTCCCGGCTTTACCACTTTTACCACCTTGTAGGGCCCTTCCCATTTGGCGCCCAGGGAGCCCTCCTCTGGCTTTCGAGTATTTAGGGTGACCTTTCTTAGCACCAGGTCGCCCGGGATGAAGGTGCGTGTCCGAATCTTTTTATTGTAGAAGCGGGCCATCCTTTGTTGGTAGATTGTTGTTTTCATGGCCGACCTCTCTCTCCTCTTCGATCAGGTCGAGGTGGTTTCTGATAAGTCCTTCATTCTGCTTACTCTCGTAGTGCTGAACCCTGTGGGAGGTCACCCCGATCTCTGCCGGGATGACAACTTTATATCCGTATGCTAGGGAGAACGAGGTTTCTCCCGTGGAGTCCTTATAGGTTGTCCGGTGCGCCCATAGTACCTCTGGTAGTTCCTCGACCCATAGGCCCTTGCTGGATCCAAGCCGAGCTTTCATGTTAGCCTTGATGGTTTTGTTTGTTGCTTCGACTTGGCCGTTTGATTTGGGATGGGCTGGTGTGGCGAATCTTAGGGTAATTTGGAGGTCCTCACATAGTTTTCTGAAACCTTTGCTATCAAACTGCTTTCCGTTGTCAGTGATGATGGCTCGGGGAATCCCGAACCGGCAGACGATATTTTTCCTCAGGAATTCAGTGGCTTTTTTCTCCGTTATGGTGGATAATGGCTCTGCCTCCACCCATTTGGTGAAATAGTCTATGGCCACGATGACATATTTTGCCTGCCCTTTCCCTTGTGGCATTGGACCAATGATGTCTAGTCCCCACTGGGCGAACGGCCAAGGACTGAGCAGCGTGGTTAACTGTTCGGCTGGTTGGTGGTGGAGATTTGCGTTTTTCTGACATCCTTCGCACTTGCGGGCCACTTCTATGCCGTCCTGGTGCATGGTCGGCCAGTAGAAGCTTTTCTTAAGGCTTTGAAAGCATTGAGCGACCTCCGGTGTGGCTTCCGCAGATGCCCGTATGTATCTCCCTGAGCAATAATTTGCCTATTCTTCTGCAAGACATCTTAAGAGGGGGACTGAGTAACCCCGTCGGTAAAGTACCCCGTTGATTAGGGAGAATTTGGTGCTCTTGTATCTTAACTTTCTGGCCTCCGTTTTGTCCTCTGGTGTTTCTCCCGTTTCCAGATATTTTTTGATGGGTTGCATCCATGATGCTTGGCTTTCTTTATCTAGAACTTCTACTTTAGGTTCTCCCACGCTCCTTTCCCGGATGTAAATCAAAGGAATTATCCTGGGGTGTTCAGCTTTTGTTGAAGAGGCGAGCCGTGCCAGGGAGTCTGCCTCACAATTGTCTTCTCGGGGGATTTGTTCGAAGCGTACAGCCCCCATCTTCCCTGTTAACTTTCGTACTTCGGTCAGATAGACCATCATACTAGGCTCTTTCGCTTGAAATTCTCCCTTCAGTTGCTGAACGGCTAACTGTGAGTCACTCTTTACTACCACATTTTGGATCCCTAGCACCGTGCATAGTCTCAAACCGCCCGGTATGCTTCATATTCTGCTTCATTGTTGGTCGCTATGAAAGCGAATTTCAGGGCGAGTAGGATTTCTTCTCTTTGTCGCTTTTTAGGATGATTCCGCGCCATTGCCTTGTGTGCTGGCCGAACCGTCTACGGACATTTCCCATTTGTCCTCGTCTATAGCCAGGGTCTGGGGGTCGGTACATTCGGCGACAAAATCTGTCAAGGCTTGTCCCTTTACTGCTGCTCTTGGGAGGTAGGTGATGTCGTGTTCACTTAGTTCTACCGACCATTTTACTAATCTGCCGGAAACCTCTGGCCGCTGCAGAATTTGTTTTAGGGGTTGACCGGTGTATACCTTGATAGGATGGGCCTGGAAGTAAGGCCGCAATTTCCGAGCTGTCATAACTAATGAAAGGGCGACTAGTTCGTGTACTGGATACCGAGTTTCAACGTCTAAGAGGGCTTTGCTGATATAGTAGACAGGCTTCTGGATCTTGTCGGCTTCTTGTATCAGTACTGAACTTACTGCTCGGTCCGAAACAGCCAGATATAGGTATAATGTTTCTCCCGGGAGTGGTTTAGCCAGGAGTGGGGGCTGCACCAGATACTGTTTTAACTGCTGGAAGGCTTCTTCGCACTCTGTTGTCCAGTCGATATCCTTTTTGCTTTTTTTTAGATCACTTTGAAGAAAGGGTGGCATTTGTCAGTTGCTCGTGATATGAACCGGTTGAGCGCAGCCACTCTACCAGTCAGACTCTGTACTTCTTTTACTGTTTTGGGAGACTTTAGGGCCAGTATTGCCTGGATATTCTGTGGGTTTGCTTCAATTCTCGGGCACTTACCATGTAGCCTAAAAACTTCCCTGAAGCTACCCCGAAGGTACATTTTTCCGGATTGAGTCTCAGGTTGTGTTTCTTAGAAGCTCGAAGGTCCTTTTTAGGTCGTCCATGTGGTTGCTTGGTTCTTTCGATATTGTTATCATGTCATCGACATAAACTAGCATTGTAATGCCGATGAGTGGTTTGGAAACTTTGTTTACCAACCTTTGGAAGGTTGCCCCAACGTTTTTTAGCCCAAGGGCATTACTTTATAGCAGTAAAGCCCCTGATCTGTGATGAAGGTTGTCTTCTCTTCGTCTGCAGGGCACATTTTTACCTAGTTGTATCCGGAGAAAGCATCCATGAAGCTCAGTAATCCTTGACAGGCTGTGGTGTCTACTTGTTGGTCTATGTTTGGCAAAGGAAAGCTGTCATTTGGGCACGCCTTGTTTAAGTCGGTGAAATCGACACACATTCGCCACTTGCCATTGTTTTTTCTGACCAACACCACGTTTGATACCCAATCTGGGTACCTTGCTTCCCTGATGAGACCTGCCTTTAGTAACTTCTCGACCTCGGTTGCTATTGCTTTACTCCTCTCTTGATTGAAGTTCCTTCTTTTTTGCCTGACCGGTTTGCGAGATGGGTCTACCGCTAGCGGCGGTGATTGATGAATCTTGGGTCGATCCTAGGCATGTCATTGTATCCCCGGCAAAGACGTCCGGGTACCCCTTCAGGAATTCTAGAAGATCTTGTCGTATAGACTTGCTCAGGCCTCCCCTATCTTTATACTTTTTGCTGCCCATAAAGTTCTATTTCTTCCGTTTCCTCAGCTGCAGCGAGTCGGGCATTTTTGTTGGCCGGGGCCCCGGGCTTCTGTCTTCTTCTTCTTCTTCCTGTTTTCTTTGTCGTTTTCGGGTATCTTCTGTGATGCAGAGAGTTTCTCGTGAGAGAGTTGCGAAGCAACTGCGAGCTGTTTTTCTGGCTTCCGCACACAATTCGATCCCCTCCCGGGTGGGGAATTTCAGTTTCAGGTGGTAGCAGGACATTGCGGCTTTTGTTTTCATCATGAAGGGTCACCCGACGATGGCTTGGTAACTGCTCATGCAGTCTGCTACAGTGAAGTCCATCATGATCGTCCGGGTCTGGGGATATGTCCCGACAGTATTGCCAATTGTATCCTTCCTAGTGGGATGACAGCTGATCCTCCGAAACCGTATAAGGGAGTGCTATCGTTGGTTAGGGTTGCATATTCCACCACTAGGTCGTCCAGTGCTTCTTTGGAATTATGTCAACCGCGCTCCCGGGGTCCACTAGGATTCTGTCTACATCCGACCCGTGGCTGACTGCCTTGATTATCAAGCATCGTCATGAGGGAAACTTACTCCTCGGGTATCCTCATCAGTAACATTATTGGTACCGACCGACTTCCTTGCAGCCCTGTGACCTGCTCTGTTTCTAAGACGTTTGGTCCTCGGGTTCTGCTATAATCTTTCCTTGACCGGTTAGAGTTTCCGGCCAGTGTTCTTCCTCCTGCGATGATATTGATTTGGCGGCCACGTGCTCTTTGTCTGGCCGTCATGACCTCGTGGTCAATGTATTTGTTCAGATACCCGTTTCGTGTGCTAGATCTTCCATTTGTTCTCGCAGGTCTTTACATCCGTCTGTTGCATGTCCCTTGGAGTTGTGGTGTACGCAATAAGCCTTTTGGTTCCTTTTGTCCGGGGGGAATCTCCTTTGGTTGGGTACTACTAAGAGGCATTTCCCTGGATCTCCATGACAATTTGTCCCAGTGGTTTCTTTAGGGGAATGTATGCATCTTCCCCGACCACATGGTTTACTTGGTCGGCGCCCTTCTCTCTTGGTTGTCTCGGTGCAGTGGTTTGAACTCCTTGTGTTTCGGGGGTGGTCTTCTGGATTCTCTTTCTACACGGCGGGGGGCGCCCTCTCTCGTGGTCCTTTCTCTGATGGTGTTCTCTTTTCGGGATACTTTCTCTTCGTTCTCTAACAAAATGAATTTTCGGGCCACCTCCAGGGCGGTTGCGTAGTCCGGGGGTTTTGGATCCTTAGGTGGGTCCATAGCCTCCCGACTTTCAAGGCTCCCTTCAAGCTTTCCAGGGCCTCGGGGGATTCATACCCTCCGACTTCGAGTACCATATTATGGTATCTTTGAATAAATATCTTCAAAGGTTCATCGTCTCCTGTTTCATAAGCCTTAGTTCTCCAATGTCTTTCTGGGGACACAAGCCCCCTTGAAGTGTCGTATGAATGACTTTCTCAGTTGTGCGAAGCTGCTGATGCTTCTTGGGGCTAGGCTTCTATACCATAGAATGGCCGGTTGATGAGTGGTATTTATATCACTATTTCCCACTCATTTAACTTAATATTTGTATAGTTTCTAGAGTTTTATGAACGTTTTGATGTGTTTTATTGTTATTTTGCAGATAAATAAAGTTTGGACAGCACTGGAGGCAATTTGGGGCAAAACCGGACAAAAATGCGTCAACAGGGTTATTTTGGTCTTCTGCGCGTCGCGACGCTGGAGCACTGCGCGCCGCGACGCCCAGCGTGTGCCGGTTCTGCTAAAATTGCGCCATGGTCAACGGGTCAACAATTTGAAAAGTTTGACTTTGCTAAAATGCGCCGTGCCACGTGTCACCATCACATCCGATCTGCTAACGTGCGCCGTGACACGTGTCAACATCATATGCTGCCGACACTCTGACATGACACGTGTCGCCTCATCATCAGCCATGTCATCGGTCAACGAGTCAACCATGCCACATGTCATGCCACGTCATCAGACACGTCAGCAAGTCAACCGAGTCAACATGCCACGTCAGCCTCAGCCAATCAGAATTTGACACGTGTCGCCACGTGTCGCCATCCCATTGTGCCGACAGTTGTACAGTCAGCCGCCACGCCACGTCATCGCCACGTCGCTTCCGCGTCAGCATGACGTCATCACAATAATTGAGAATTAGCCGCCTTGACACGTGTCAGTTGTACAGTCAGCCGCCTTGCTACGTGTCGCCGTCTCATTGTGCCACGTCGACAAATGAGCGTCGCGACGCGCAACGCCTTAGCGTCGCGACGCGCGCACAGTGACCAAACAGTGAATTTTTTTTGCTATAAATAGGCCGCGAATTTCAGTTTTCATTACACCTTTCTCTCACTCCTTCTATGTAATTAGGGAGTTTCTCTCTCTAGAATTTTCGTTTTTATTTTTGGTTTTTACTTTGTAATAATTTAATTACTTTTTGTAATAATAGTAATCTACTTTCTTATTTTACAGTTTTACTATTCACTATGCGGAGGTAACTTCCCTATGCTAGGGTGAAAGGTAATTATTTTACTATTGCTATTTAGATTAATCTCCCTTAAAAATAATATATTTACTATTTAAAATTCTGATTAATAAAGGATACCGCTATATTGGTCGGTTGGTAAATTTATTTTGGTACCGCCTTTATGGCTGGATTATGGACAAATATTACCACCTATATGGCTGGTTGGACTTAATTTGACTTAATCAGGATACCGCCAGATTGGTCGGTTGGTAAAATATATTATCACAAGTTTATATATTATTTTATGGGAGATATCTAAATTAGTAGTAGTAAAAGTAATTCCTTTTGCCTTAGCATTTATTTCATTTGTAATTTACTTTTCAGCATTTTAATTCACTGCAATTACTTTTCAACATTTTCATTTTATGTCTTTTAAGTTTTTAATAGCCCTAGCTATGTGTCATAACTAAGTTAGTAATCTAGGGTTGTGATGAAATCCAATATCACCGGTTTTATAAGTGTTAAATTTTAATTTGGGTAATATAAAGATTATTTATTGAGTCTTAATCTTAATGCTTTTTATTAACTGGCCACTAATAAAATTGATAAGGTAAACTTAAAATGAACTAGACATAGGGATTTTAGGTTTAAAACCTTAGACTCAATAACCCACGATCTTCCTTGAGGATAGATAACCCTTTAATAGATTTCCTTACAGGATAGGAATATACCTGTTGGGCGGGGGTAGCCATAATTGGAACTTAATATTAATGAATCCAGTAATTTGATTAACATAGACATATGGTTTAATTAAGTTAAATTGGATATTTGTAATTGACCATCGGAAGAGGCTTTTACATAATTTAGTGTTCCAGGTTAATAAATCAATATTTTACCCAATTATAAGATAACCACTTCATCTTTAAATAATATTGGAATAAATCACAACCCTAGATAGTTTTAATATTGAATTTTCTCAAAATATCTTTCAACCAATTTTAGTTACTTGCCTTTAAATTTAGAATCGTCGCCATTTCAAATCAATCAAACAACCTGATAGATATTAGTAATCATTTGACCTCATAAAAATTAATAGATAAGATTTTAAGTCCTCGTGGGATCGATACTTTATACTACTTAATGATACGTGCGCTTGCGTTATACGTGTGTGTTTACGCCGGTCAAGTTTTTGGCGCCGTTGCCGGGGACTTAGTTATCTTTTACTATTAGTTTACAGGTTAGATTTGTTACTTGTATCTAATTTCTTTTTACTTATTATTTTTGTTTTATTGTGTTCAGGTTCTCAGAACACTTCATGAGACGAACCAGAAGCTTTGAATTCCGACCGCTTGACCCAGAAATTGAAAGAACCATCAGACAGTTGAGAAGGGAAAGGCGAGAAGGCCAAGAAGCCTTAGTCAACATGGAACCTGACCTTTGGAGGTTGCACCACCAATTCCCATTCGAGACAGAACCATTCCGGTGGTAGATGGCCTCATTTCATGTATTGTACTTCCTCCTTTACCAGCAAATGCAGGTGACATCAAAACTTGCATTCAGATGATTCAGCAAACAGTTCATTTGGGGAAATGCAACTGAAGATCCTAATGCTCACATTAGCAACTTCCTGGAAGTTTGCGGCACTTTCAATTACAACCGAGCATCAGAAGAAGCAATGAGACTGAGGGTTTTTCCATATTCCTTGAAAGATAGAGCAAAGCATGGCTACATTCATTACCAGCAGGTTCTATCACAACTTGGAACGCTCTAGCCACAAAATTCCTTGCAAAATACTTTCCACCAGCCAGAACTGCAAAGTTGAGAAATGACATCACATCCTTTGTGCCAGCAAGATTCAGAATCTCTGTATGAAGCTTGGGAGAGATACAAAGATTTGCTCCGGAAATGTCCTCACCATGATATTCCAAAATGGCTTCAAGTCCAAACTTTCTATAATAGACTTTCTGGACTGATGAGAACCACAATAGATGCTGCTGCTGGAGGAGCTTTAATGGCAAAGGAGAAGATCAAGCCTGGGACCTAATTGAAGAAATGGCCAACAACAATTCCTTGTGGCCAACAGAAGATTCTGATTCAAAGAATTGCAGGAATCTATTAAGTTGGAGCTAATACAGCACTCAACACCAAACTAGATCAGATATGCAAATTCATGGATACTCTTACCACTGGATCCACAAGTTTACCATATGGAGGAGCACCAGAACCAAACCAACTTGAAGAAACGGTGAATTATGTCAACAATTTCAACAGACAGGGGAACAATCCATATTCCAACACCTACAACCCAGGGTGGAGGAATCATCCTAATTTTTCATGAAGCAACAATTCAGGGCAAAAGAACTATCCACCACCTGGATTCCAGCAACAGAATAAAGGCCAGGAGCAGACAAATGAACCAGTATTGGCAGAGATGCTAGCTCAATAAAAAGATATGAAGCATGATTCAGAGCCAATCAGCTTCCATCAAAGCACTGGAGAATCAAATCGGACAACTGGCCAATGACCAGAGTTACAGACCACCGGGCAATCTCCCAGCAACACAGAA
>SKCR01047376.1:0-54004 GCA_019454045.1 Zanthoxylum bungeanum
CATATTGTCCCGACGGTTGCAACCTTTTATAGAGTACTAGTTATGTGTCCTGCGTGATCATCACCTCCATATGTCTGAAGTGATACTTCCATCTCGACATCACATCCAGTACACTACGATTCTCGATAAACCCAGAAGAGGTGTACACAGAACCGGTTAAGGTCCCCAACCACCAAAACAAAGTTTACCGATTGTCGCAAGTACTAGCGATGTAAGTCTCAGGTTAAGACCATATACACCTACCCTGATGCGGCCTCCCATAGATACGCAGACATACTACCAATGGGATTCCGCGGAGTCTATCCAGAGCGAAGCTGTTTTCCGTACCATCGGTAAAACACAACCTCCTATCGCACTTGCATAAGTATCCAATACTTAAATATATGAGAACTATGCCGTTGTGCCCTCACAACGTGCACAAGCGCAATACTAGTCTATTCCGCATTATCGATGTCTGATCTCGATAATACTCCGACTAGGGATATTTAATGATTAAACCTTTATGGATTGATACTGTCTCATATCATCTCAATCCGGTATTAATCATATGGACTTTCGCCATTTATATATCAAAGTAAATAATATTACAAAACGGCAAAAGGCAATTTCATTATCACATAGTTAATTTTGCACAATAATACAATATCATTTACAAACAGTGACGCTATGGGACATAATGTCTAACAAGTTCCAATTATGGCTACCCCTGCCCGACAGATATATGTCTATCCTGTAAGGAAATCTATTAAAGGGTTATCTATCTTCAAGGAAGATCGTGGGCTATTAAGTCTAAGGCTGAAACCTAAAATTCCTTTGTCAAGTTAATTTTAGATTTACCACATCAATCTTATTGGTGATCAGACAACAAGAAGCATTAAGCATAAGACTTAATAAGTAAACCTTTAAATTACCCAACTATAAAATAACCCCTTATAAAATGGTGATATTAGAATTCATCACAACCCCAGATATCTAACTTAGTTACAAAACATAACTAGGGCTAATAAAAACTTAAAAGTAAAAGGCATAAAGTAAAAATGTTGAAAAGTGATTGTGGTGAGTAAAAGCTGAAAAGTAAATTACAATAAAATAAAATGCTAAGGCAAAAGGATCAAATTTTACTATTTACTAATTTTGATATCTCCCTTAATATAATATATTAACTTATGATTATTTTACCAACCAGCCATATAAGCGGTAACTTGATTAAGTCAAATTAAGTCCAACCAGCCATGAAGGCGGAACAAAAATAAACCTGCCATATAGGCGGTAAGAAAATTTAATTACCAACCGACCAATCTGGCGGTATCCTTGATTTGTCAGGTTTAAACCAAATTAAAATGAATTACCAACCGACCAATCTGGCGGTATCCTTTTTAAGTCAATATTTTAAATAGTGAATATATTATATTTAAGGGAGATTAATCTAAATAGCAATAGTAAAAGAATTACCTTTCACCCTAGCAGGGGGAAGTTACCTCCTCATAGTGAATAGTAAAAATTGTAAAAAGTAAAGAAAGTAAATCACTATTATTACAGAAAGTAATTAAAATTAATTACAAAACTAAAATTTAAAAGAAACTAGATAGAAAACTCCATATTTACATGAGAGAATTTAGAGAGAATGGTACATCTGAAATCAGAAAACTGAGCTCTATTTATAGGCGTCAGTAAGGGTCGCGCATCGCGACGCCCAGCTCATGTTGCGACGCCTGTTTGGTCGACGTGGCAGCTTCTGGTTCGTCAGCATCAGATTCTGGATAAGGTGATAAGGCGACACGTGGCAAGGTGGTTTGAGCTCAATTATTGTGACACGTGGCGGCTTCTAATTGGCTGATTGAGATTCTTATCCGCCACTTGTCAGATATGGATAAGTGAGTCAATGATTGATGCTGACATGGCGATGACATGGCGACATGTGGCAAAGTGACTGTCGGCACCATAGGATTGCGACACATGGACGCTGTGATTGGTTGATAATGACGTGGCAGCCACGTGGCACTTTGACTTGGTCAATAGGTGATGTGGATGATGACGTGGCAATGACGTGGAGTGACATGTAGCAATGACGACTGTCGACAACATAGGATGATGACACGTGGCATGTTAGCAGATCGGCTGTGATGGTGACACGTGGCACGGCGCACGTTAGCAAAGTCAAATTTTCTCAAATTCTGACTTGTGGACCCGGCGCACGTTAGCACTGTTCGGCGTACGTTAGGCATCGCAACGCCAAAGGCTTACGCGTCGTGACGCGCGAATGACCAAAATGCCATTTTCGTCCAAGTTTAACTGTTTTGGGCCAAATCACCTCCAAAGAGTCCTGAAACTTTATTTATGTACAAAATAACACAAAACACATCAAAATATTCACAAAAATTAAGAAACTATACAAAATATTAGGTTAAATAAATGGGAAATAGTGATAGATTTACCACTCATCACATGGGGTCGGAGTATCTCCCTCATGGCCTTGCTCGAATTCATTTCATTGGGGGCAATGCTTATTTAGGTTTGGGGGTGGGTTGTTTGTTGTTTTATTTCTTGCTAGTGTATGTTTATTTCCTGCATGTTTTATTATCTTGCATGTTTTGTTTTGTTTGAAGTAAAAAAAATGATGATGTGGTTGTTTGTTTTAGTGTGAAATGTTAGGAAACGATAAGGGCTAACATTGCTTTTATCCTATAACTTTTGTAGAGTATCTAGGTCAGACTCTTATGCACTAGAAAATGGCTTTGTAGTAGTAAGATACTAGGGAGTTGATGAAGTGACTAGTTGAAAGATTGGTGAATGATGAATGACCATTTTCCTGAATATCTATTTCCGTCTACATTCAATTATGATGTGTGGTATGATATTAGTTTCTTAAAAAAAGACCACATATAACCGATAAGTGTGAATCTACCCATGAGCGAGTATTAGGATCACCATGAGGAGAAATGCTACCTTAAAGGGTAGGTGGGTCTAAAAAAAATAAAAAAAATAAAGTCTTTCATACCACACTAAGCACATATAGGCAGAAAAAACAATCTTTTTAGATATTTAGGTTGGTTAGACCCATCAACTACGAAGTTTTGAGACGAAATCACCGAATTAACTTACTTAGAATCAATGTTGTGAACGGATCTTTTTACACACACACTTGGAGTTTGATTTATATGGTTTATTCAAGGGAATGAATTTTAACTGTAGTGTGCATTTTGAAGGTTCCTTTGACTTCGTTGTTAGACATTCTCTGAGGACATTGGGTATATAACTATCATGCTTGCTTGTTTTGTTTCATTTATTTATTTATTTAGTTTTGCTTGATTGCATGTTCATTTGATTGATGATTGTGGGTATCGTCACTGTAAGCCGTCACGAGACTATAACTCGTCCACTAGGGCCACCTAGGAGTTTAAATTCTTGTTGCATACGCTAAATGCAATCGTGATCCATACGAAAGTGGCTTGGGTTAATTTAGTATTAGTTTGTTTATTTCATTTTGTTTTTGTTTATTTTGTTCGAGGACAAGCAAAATGTTAGGTTTGGGGGTGTGATAAGCGGTGAATATGTTAGTATTTACCGCCCCTCTTGTAACATCCCACCTGAAGCCAGGATGCTACCGGTAGGAGACAGGAAAACCCATCTCCATAAGCCTCCATTTCTACTAAAATTTCGGTATGAATTTTGCTAAAAATCATGAAAACTGGATCCAAGTCCAGCACATCGAGGTGACCTGAAATTTAATTAAAAAACAATCATCTCAACTCATGCAAATAGGCCTTCGACCTGAAAAATCTAAAATCATATACAAATAGGCCTTCAGCCTGAAATAGACAAATAAATACAACCAACTACGTGCTCAGCACGATTTAAAATTATACATATGATACAAATAAATAAAACTAAGGCTGTGGGAGCCTAATCACACATTATATAAATACATAAACTTATAAATCACATCCATACCCGATGGCTGTTTACTTATGTTATACCTGGAAAATTTACACATGGAAGTAAAGCAATAATGAAATGAACTTATCTTCTCGATTTCACACTAAACCTCACATTTACGGAGTTATGGCATCTCTCATACACCAATCTATAAGCATTCATTCACGTACATACATATTTTTTTCCACACTGTAGCTATACATTATATACTAGCAACATCAAATTTTAATTCTAGCTGGAACTAACATATTATCTACCAAACCCATGGCTAAAGCCATCCCAAACCCATGGTGGTTTAGTCAGCTTAAACTATGGCTGGTTACTTCATATGAACTACGTAGGCTAAAAACATAAGCATTAACTAACAATGAGCTGTAAAACCTTTACTGAAACAATGAGCTGAAGCCTCATACCTCCATATAATATAAAATACTGACGCTTGATTCCATCCATTGGAATCCTCACAACTGCATTCTAAGTGTGGTAAACCCTCAACACTCAACCCTTACATTAATATCACAAACCGAGCATGCAGTTCAATATAAAATTTATACAAAGTATATACTCATATTATACTACGAAACTACTTATCAAATAGAACTGGATATCACTGAACTTCCATATCAAAGAAAATATCTTAAAAAGGCCAATCCTTCTGAAAATTCTTTTTTTTTTCTAAAAACAAATCTCTTCATTTGAAACTTTTCTGGAAATCCTTTTCTGTATGTAAAACTTTGAGAATCTCTTAAAAACTCTTTCTCTTGAAAAATCATTTATAAAATATCATTTTCTGTAAATCTGTCTCTGAAATCCATTTCTGAAAATTCGTTTTCTGAAAAATCTGTATCTGAAAAGTCTGTTCTGAAAACTACTTTTGAAACTTATCTCTGAAAATTATTTTTGAAAAAAAAACTGGTCGCTGTCTCTAAAAACCTGACATATGAGGGCGTTACGTATTGTCGTCCCCTCATTCGCCTAACTATAGCCAGAAGTGCAAATCCATGACTTTGGGGCATTACGTATCGCCGTCCCCGAAAGCATGCCACTCATCTCCCTGAAACTAGTGGTCTTGGGGTGTTACGTATCACCGTCCCCCAAGCCATTGAACTAGAACTGGGGGTGCAAATCTATGCTACCCTTCAAGCTCTAAATCTAGGATCTAGTGGCATCTGTCATCCCTAATCCTAAACTAGGGCGTTACATATCGCTGTCCCCTCAGTCCTCTACATGTGCACATGTGTTGTCCGTCAATTTATTATCTGAATCAAGTTACATAATGAGGTGGATTTTTCCTCTGCCTCGAAAACATAAAACTCATGTTTTAAAAATATTTCTTTTCTAAATCATAATTATCTGAAAAGTAAATGTAATACAATTCTGGCTAACGCCCTATATGGTCAGTTTGAGAAAAAAGGTCCACTCACTATAACTAGGATCCAAGGGCGTTACACATCATTGTCCCCTAGTCCTAGGTCTGTATCTGTCAATGAACATTGTGTCTCCCTTTGGGTATGCAAACTGTATATGTATCATTATAACAACCATATGATCATGTAAGTCATGGAATGAAATGCAATGCAATGCAATGCCATTACCCATATACACAACAGCAAATTCAACCACACCCAATTATGAGCTGGTGACATCTCACTCATCCAATACATAAAAAATGGACTCGTACCCCATTTCAACAAACTCAACCATATGAAAAATGCTCGCGCGTGTCATTAAACATTAACACATTTCATACACTGATTCCACACTCTGACCAAAACTAAATTGAGATATGGAAACTTAGTTAAAACTCTTTACAAAACTCTTACATCACTCGTACTGAAAACGTGTTCTACTAGAAGACATGCTTAATTATAAAAATGTAATGACACTTTGTGCTAAACTTTTCATGCTGATACTAGCTTGCTATCTAAAAACCCGAAACTATGAATACTTTCAGACAATCTGTTTCTATACGTGCTCTTTACAAATCTCACTATCTGTACCTCTCGAAACTCTCATATCATGCTTTCTAAAACTTCATAACTACTGCTACTTATTTTTTATGAGCCTTCAATCTATATGCATATATAAACACATAATCAATCATCGTAAGTTGTCTACTACGACGAGTTCATAGTAAGATACTTTCCTGGTGTCCATGCTATCCTTTCTATTTCCCTATCTGTAACACAAAATACGGACTGTGAGGATATCATTAATCATGGAAAACTTACTGATAGCATAAACTCCCAAACTGTCCGGGAAAATCCAAATTAAATTGTTTTCAGTTTCATTACTCATAATACATCCAATACTTCGATTACACCATTAAACATTGTTCTTAGTCAAGTCAGTAGCTCAAATATGCAATTTATGCGTTTTCAAAAAATCTTCCGAAAAGTTCCCGAAAACACTGCGGAAGGAACCTAAGCCTTCCGGAACTCTCTTGAATTTAATTAAATACTATTGTTTCATCAAAATTAAGTAATATCCTTAATTACATTTATCAAAGTATAGATACATGCAAAACCCAACTTTACCAAAAACTCGTTTTACTTATCGGATCGATCATATTCGCTCTGATTTCTCTCGGATTCTACCCTATACACATATTCAATATACTTATGCTCAAACAATTCAATTTATATCATTACGATACTCTACGAATCCACTAGAAACATTCAAATATTTAGCGGAAAACTTGAAATTAGCGACTTTTTACCGAGAGCTCTTACCAAGATTTCGAGGCCATATACGGACTCCAAACGATCGCACGAATGCACTGTAATCGACTGAATTCTGATCGGAGCTATTTTTCATTCGATGTTACTCTTCACCACTGCTTCTTCTCCTCGTTTTGCATGCAACCAAGCACGGATTGGAAAAATTGTCACTGCCATCTTGTAGTACTCTTCGAGTGCTTTGATTTGGCGGGTGGCTCGGGTCGTGAAACGAAGCGAGGACTCGGGATCAGAACACCCATGTGCGTGACTTTCTCTTTCTCCAGCGGCGGTTTTTTATGTTTCTGGAGTCGTCGCCGGCCACCGTTGAACTCAGGGTGGCCGAAACTATTGCCCCCTATATCAGAGAGCTCATTCCAAGCCTTGAAAATAAGTTGGGAGAGAGTCTCAAACCCTATTTTTAGAGCTTCCAAGTTGATCTTTGGGAGAGATCATGACACATCAAGCAAAGCATAGCCTCGGGATTCAACGTCGAGTAGGAGGAAGGCTAGCGTCTTCTATAGAGTTTACTCTTTATTTATCTTTTATGATGTTGTGTTTAAATTTGATTATTCAATTAGTAATCTCTGCTATGTGTTGTAATTAAATCTTAATCTAGGGTTATGATGAAACCCAATATTCATGAGTTTATAAATTGAATTTTCTTATATTTTATGTGATGATTTGGCTTGTTTATTGAATCTAGATCTTAATGCTTCTTATTGCTTGATCACCAATAGGATTGATGTAGTAAACGTAGATGCACTTGACCAAGGAATTTTAGGTTTAGCCTTAAATTCAATAGCACACGATCTTATTTTAGGGATTTCCCTCCAGGATTGGAATATACTGTTGGGGTTTTATTGGGAATTATAAGGTTAGCGCAGTGGAACGCGGAAAAACTATTTCTCCGATTTCAAAATTTTTTCTTGGAACAATTAAATAAACTTATTTATTTAATTAACCAATACTTAAATTATGAAATATAACCTAAGAAATCATATTTCTTTTAATTACAAAATTACCTCAAACTTTTACAAATTAATTATTTTGGATTTAAATATGTCAATTACATATTTAATTAATTCCAAATTTACCCAAAATTTTTTTTTACAAGTTTTGCAACAAAACCAGAATATTTTCAAGAATTGCGCCAACAGCCCAGTTTTTTCTGGAATTTGCGAAACAGCCCCTAAACTTTAATTAATTGCAATTTGACCCAAAATGCTCAAAACACATCAAGATCAAATCCAATTAATCCCAAATTTTACATGCATCAAATATACATCAAATTAAAGCTTATATATGAAAAGCCCCAAAATTTGAGTAGGTTTGGAACCCTAATTTCATAAATCACTCAAATTGGCAATTTACACTAAATTACTAAAATTCAATACTTTAATCTTTAAATTACTACACTAATTAATTCCCACCATCATGAAATTAATCAAGAAAAATTCTAGGCTAATTATGAATGGCTAATTAACTATAGAATAACAACTTTAATTTTCAAATTAATTTATTAAGCTTAATTACATTAATAAGCTAATAAATTAATTCATCATGCTAATTACATCCAACAAGCTTCCAACAAATTTAATTATAAACTAAAAGAATAGAGACATGTTCTTAACATCACAATTGAAGCTAGGAAAAATTGAAACAATTTTCATGAAGAAGAAGAAATGAAATTACTTACAAAAATCCAAGTTTTGCTTTGATTTCTTTTCTTTTTCAACCAAAAGCTCTCAACTCTCTTTTGTAATTTTTTGTTTAACTTGTGTAAGTGTTGAATGAATCAAAAACAATTTTTTGATATACAAAAGACACATTGCCGATTTTGACATGGAAAAATAAAGCAACGATTGTTTTATTTTTGTATCATTTTAATTGGTCCACATTTAACAAATTAATGATAACACTTTATCCAAATTAAAGTGAATAAAAATGTGTTCCAATGATATTTGCCATTTCCAACTTTAATAAAGTTAAAATCATTACAAAATATATTTAATTTATAAATTAATTTAATTATTTAACAATTAAATAATTAAATAATAAATTTAAATATCTTGAATATATGTATTATATTTACAATAAATATCTCAAATACACATATTAATGATATAAGTCAAATATCACAATTTGATATTTTATTAATGTGTATTTAATAAAATCAAGTATTAAATAAAATACACATCAATATTGGAAATGACCGTTAGGTCCCGATTGCATGTATTTTTCGTTAAACCATTCAACGAATTATAAATAATCAATTTATTCATAACAGTTGCCCTAGTGCTCTACGAGTAAATTTCATTAGTGAGACTCTCTAGATTCAGGCATATCAGTCACGAAATCATATTACGTGTCCATAATTTACCCACCTGTAAATTATGACGAACACGGATAAACTCACTGAATCATACAGGTCGAGGTCACTGCATAAGTATAATCCCTCCGTCACATGTATCCTGATTAATCTAGAGATATAGATACAAACGTCAAATCTCTATAGATATAATCACGTCGACGTTTCTATTAGCAATCCCTCAAATAACACTTAGAACTAATTTCTACAGTGTACCACGGGCCCATGGATTTAACAGATTACTAATTCCATATTCAATACATATACTCTGTACACAGAGCTGACGGATCTTATCTTGATACACACAGGATATCCTGAGCATCATTCCACACCCAACGAACAGGCGGAGGTCTGATCTAAATAGATCGGTGACGTGACTGCCATCTAAGTGTGGAGGATAACTATGATATCCACAATGGTATCTCAAGTCAAAGAATCACTATGGTCACTCAACCCGAGAAGATTCTTATTGACGTTGGTGTATTATCCATTAAGAATTTTCGGTGAGTCGTTCAGTGTTTATCCGCTATAAACACCTACACATCTATACGAGTCTCCAAGACTCATGGATCACTGAGAAACCATCGGAATCCAAGATTCCAATATACGATATGTACCAGTCTCTACGGGTTTACTTTATTGACCAAGTAGTGTAAACCTTGACCGGGAACTGTCTAAGAATGTCAACGTCATGATACAACTCAATGTCAGTTGCGACGCTTTAGCAACAGTATCATAACTAATCATTCTAAGGTCGGTTACGTCTTTACCATATTGAAGAAGAAGCTATGTACAAAAAATTGTTCATTTTATTCATAATAAAACGTTACATTAGTATTTACATAGAAATATATAATAAAATTGGCGCTCGGAGCACCAACCCTAAAAAAATCTCCCACTTGCTCTAGTGCCAATATCGATTGTATCTAATACCCATCGACTCCACATGTTTATCAAATAACTTTGGAGTTATGGCCTTCGTAAGTGGGTCTGCTACATTATCTTCACTTGGTACCTTGCACACGACAATGTCCCATCGCGATACAATCTCTCGAATGATATGGTACTTTCGTTCCACATGCTTCGACTTCTGATGCGCCATTGGTTCATTTGCTTGTGCAATGGCTCCAGTATTATCACAGTATAACGGAATCAGATTCTCGATACTTCGGACTACTCCCAATTTTGTGAAAAAATTCCTAACCCATACAGCTTCCTTTGCAGCTTCTGAAGCTGCAATATATTCCACCTCTTTGGTGGAATCAGCTGTTGACCCCTGTTTGGAACTCTTCCAACAAACTGCACCACCGTTAAGGGTAAACACGAATCCTGATATAGACTTTCTATCATTAGGATCCGATTGGAAATCGAAATCCGTATACCCATTAACTTGCAGTTCATTTCCTCCATAAATAATAAACTTGTCCTTAGTACCTTTAAGATACTTGAGGATATGTTTAATGGCCATCCAATGGTCATTTCCTGGGTTGGACTGATATCTGCTCGTGACACTAACTGCGAAGCTGATATCAGGCCTAGTACATAACATGGCATACATGATGCTGCCCAAACACGAAGCATAAGGTTGATTAGACATTCTAATCTTCTCATCTTCTGTTTGCGGACACATCTTCTTCGAAAGATGTAAGCCATGTCTGAACAGTATGTTTGTTGTCTTACAGTTACCAAAATTATATCGTTCTAAGATCTTATTGTTGGATAATATGACCCATAGCGTCACTATTTGTACAGATCACGGTGTTGTTGTACAAATTAACTATGTGACAAGGAAATTGCACTCTCATCATTTGTGATTAGATCACCATATATGTATAAATGAAAAGAGGTGCATATGATTAGTTCCTAGATTGAGATGATATGAGACTGTATCAGTCCACGAAGGATTAATCATTAAATATCCCTAACCGGAGTATTATCGAGACAGGACATCGATAATGCGGAATAGGCTAGTATTGTACTTGTGCGCGTTGTGAGGGCACACCGACATAGTTCTCATATATTTAAGTATTGGATACTTATGCAAGTACGATAGGAGGTCGTGTTTCACCGATGGTACGGGAAACAGCTTCGCTCTGGATAGACCCCTCGGAATCCCATTGGTATTATGACTATGTGTCTATGGGAGGCCGAAATCAAGGTAGGTGTGTATAGTCTTAACCTGAGACTTGCATCGCTAATACTTGCGATAATCGGTAGACTTTGGTCTTGGTGGTACAGGGCTTTAACCGGCTCTGCGTACACCGCTTCTGGGTTTATCAGAGAGTCGTAGTGTATTGGGTGTGATGTCGAGACGGAAGTATCACTTCAGTTATAGTGGAGATGATGTCACGCAGGATACGGTATTAGTGCTCTTAAGTGCTGGCCAGCCATCGAGATATTATGACAAGGTCATGTATATCCGATTATAGAGACTAGTTACTAGACATCCGACATGTGCTTCGGACGGGGCAGACACTTATCCAGCCCCAGCCCTAGCACGTGACTATCCGATACTGGGCCGATATACACAATACTACGGTATACTATGCTTGATACAGATCTATATATTCTTGTAAGAATATTTCTGGAGAATTGGGTAGGCATGGCGCTTTGCTAGAAGCCAACCTTGTCTTGTAAATCGGTATAAACGTAGTACGAGGTGCTTACGTGTTCGGATAATCCGACGACCGTATTTACTGCAACATATCCGGAGATCTCATGGGTCGCTTCCTGAAGATTCACGATGATATATGACTCGCACTATAATTAATCTGGGATAATTAGTAGAGAGAGAAGATTAATTTCTTGAGAGAGAAATTAATCTGGGATTAATTACGGAGATATTTTATCTCGGATAAAATATCGTTAAAGAGAGAGAACGATTAATTTGGAATTAATCGATAAATTAATATATTCGATATATATAACGAAATTAGATTTCGACGCGGAATTGAAATTAGATTTTAATTCGGGCGAACGAATTGATTTAGAATTAATTCGTTAGCGACGTGAATAGTGAATTCGCTAGGCGTAATCATTTAATTACGACGCGACGGAAAATTCGTTAATTTGGAATTAACGAACCCGAGCCCGAGAGTGATTGCGAGCGCATTCGTATTTCGAATTCGAGCGCGGCACGCAAGTCACATCAAGCGTCAAATCACTAGTCGCATCAATTGTCAAATCACTTGTCACTTTGAGTGATGTGACATGACAAGTTGTCACTTTAATAAAGTGACTTGATGTGAAAAAGTAGAAATGTGTGTGTGAAAAGATGAAAAGCATTATTTGCTTTTTGCTTTTTGACTTTTATTAAAGTTTTGTATATCCTTTTATTTTTCTTTTACTTGGTAAATAAATAAAAAAAAAAGGTAATACAAAAGGCATCATTTTTTCTCTCTCTTGTAATGGCATACGGTTTTGGCAAAATTGGAGCCAAAAACCCTTCATCTTTCTCTCTTCTCCCTCTCACGGCTTCAAGCCGATTTCTTCTTTATTTTTCTGGTTTCACCGAAAATTTGAGAAGCAAATTAAGATGAGTAGTGCTAGCACGCACCTAGGGTTATATTATGGTGATAGGGAAACGAATTTGTGAGCTTGGATTTGGTTTTTGGAGCTTGAAGCTTGGAGCTTCAATGGTGGTTCATCAATGGCCGAATGAACAAGGAGGAAGAAGGCTCAAAATCGTGCAGTCCACTTCATCAAGAAGCCATTGCCGAGCTTCATGGATGAGCAAAAACGCAACTTGTTCTTCCTAGCATCAAACCCATCAATGTGAGTATGAATTCCGCCTTACTCCTTTGTGTATTCAACTCGTTTTTATGCATGTTTGTGATCCTTGAGACTTGATTAAAATTCATCAATGGTATCTTGAGCTATTGGTTGCATAAAACGAATTAGGGTTCTTGAGCTAAAATTGGGGCTTTTTGATTTAAGCATGATTTTGACAAATTGTTTGTTTAAGAATGCTTGTAATGATTAAATTAGAGTTATATGTAATCAATTTGAAGAAAAATTGATTGGATTGATTTTCCCCAATTTGCTTATTGTTGGTCAAAACTTTATTTGGGTAAACTCAATTTGAGCATCAAATGATTAAATTGTTTAGTATAGTATGCTTGAATGAGGTTGAATTGATGTTGTGCATAATCAATTTCATGAAATTTGGTTGGATCCATTTTTCCCCAAATTTTGGGCATGACAAATTTGGGTTTAAACTTGATTTTGAGCATGTTTAATGAAATTGGATGATTTAGAATGCTTAAATGTTGTTTAATTGATGATTAATTAGATCAATTTGATGAAAAGTGTTTGGAACAATTTTTCCCCAATTTGCTTGTGGTGGCCGAATTTGGCAAGCTCCCTAATGTCTTGTTTTTTTTGATTTTTTTGTTCATTGGATGACTTGCAAATCATTTGGGGATGTTGAATTTATGTTTAATTTGGTTCAATTGGATTGAATTTGATTTGGGCATATTTTTCCCCTTTGGCCGAGACACTTGAATCATGAAATTGGGTTTGATTTTGATTTAATTATGTTGGACATGATTAATTGATGTTAAGCATGATTAATTGGACAAATTTGATGTTTTGGAAACTTTGATTTGGGTAATTAATAATGCTATGCACTTTGTTTAATTGGATTGTAAAATTGGATTTTATAATTTAATTAAAATGGGCCTTAAAATTGGATTTGGGCTTTTTAAGTTGTTATTGGGTTTATTGGACTTTGTTGTACAAAGTTGGTTTAGGCCAAAATTGGTTGGATCCAATTAGGCCCAAAACCGCTTCCAAAAGGCCCAAATGCAACTAATAAACCTTTAACGTTTAATTGGGCCTAATGGGCCTAAATTAATTTATGGGCTTATAGGGTAACTCCCGGATTGGATTTTGGTTATTCGGGTTACCCGAGTTGACCAAAAGTCCACGCCTCAAGAAATTAATTAAAAGCCCATTGGACTTTAATTAAATTAATATTGGATATTAATCGGGCTTTGAGACCCGTAACGATTAAATTTGGAATTTAAGTCGTAAAGGTTTATTTTTATAAAGTGTAATATTTAATTTGGAATTAAATAATGAATTAGAATTAAATACGTATTAAATTGGATTTAATCATGTAATTTAATTTTATTTGAGAAATCGTACTTTGAGCACGTGTTCGCAATACGAGTTTGACTCGAACAAAATCAAATCTTGTTTGAACATTGGATGATCACTAATTATCAAGATTAATTAATTGGATTGATTGATTGATAACATGCTTGTATGAATACATGGTTGTGATGTTTGAATAATGTATATCGGATGGATATTAGCCGGGTGGGGCAATTTTAGAAATTGTTGTAATAAATTTGATTTATTAAATTGGACCTGCGAGTCCAGCCTTATCTCCTATTCTTTGTATTCTCTTCTCACCTATTCCCCTCTATGTATATGAGGTTTCTTTAGAAGTGTAGTGTAACGGGTAGAAGAAATATTTATGCTAGCGGGAGAGAGAGAAGAGAGAGATGATTGATCTAGGATCAATGTGAAAAATATCCATCCGCATATCATTATTATTTTACATATGCGCTTTATTATGTGTTTAGAATGCATGTTTAAGGGTGTATGATGATGAGACCTTAACAAAGATAATAAATTGGTAACCAATTTGCACGCGAAAAGCCCTCATAAAATATCATGCGTATTTTCCTTCCATTGAGTGATTCTTACTCAAGATCCTAGATTGGCATGGGTTGTTGGCCAAAGTCAAGCCCTTGTCCGTCGAAGATGTGTTTTTATCACGAGGCTTTGTTCCATATCGGTGTCGTGTCCAAGTTGTGGTTTGTTGGCCAAAGTCAAGACCACTTCTTGTCCATAGACATTGATTATGAAGCTTCATGTCAATGGGTCCGCGCTTGACTGGGATCACTAGGTTTGTTGTGCCAAAGCCAAGGCCTAGTTGATTCAGAGGAAAAAGGTTAGGGTATACATTCGATGTATAGGCATATATAAGATATATGTTTGGGACTTGGATGTCCACCTACTGGATCTAGGAGTTGGATGAGATCCAATTGATCTTCGAGATCTACTTAGTTAATTATCATACAATTTGTTGGCCAAAGTCAAGATTGTGTGATATTTAACGGGATCCTAGCCCACTAGGAAACACAATTTCCCGAGTACTCGACAGAGGGTTAGAGGCTCGACGAAAAATAGTGGGAGGCAAGAATTGAATTTGCAATTCGTTCAATTACTCGCCATACGCGCTCATTCAAATTATTTCGTCGTTATATTAAATGTTAGTTGGACTAATATTTAAATTGTTGTTTTAATAAACAGTTGGACTGTATTATACTTGATTATATATAATTGGATTATATTAATCAATATATTTGAATTAATTAATTTCAGTTTACAGTTGATTTTATAATTGGATTATAGTAATCAATGTAATTGAGGTTAATTAATTTGGATTATATTTGATTATATAGTTGGACTATTATAATCATTATAATATATATAGTACCACTAATCGTTGATTAAATAGTTTGACTATTGTAATCAAGATAAAATTGAAAAGTTGGATATTTAAAATATAATCTGGGATTAAAATATTTTAAATAATTTAATTTTCAAATTGGGAATAAATAGTAGGTTTTATTTGATAAAATAACTATTATACCTTAAGCCAAAATTAAGCAAAATAAGTAGAGCATAAAATCTTTGGAAGATTTATGTGATGATGACTTTAATGCTTAATTTAATATACTTGTCATATAAATCTAATTTTTGATTTAAGAAGTATTAAAATTGCAATTTATAATTCTTGGAGAATTAATTGACTGTTCATATAAAGTCAAAGTTTGCAATTGGGCATGTAGCACGAGGTGCACATCGTTTCAATATTCTAAAAACCCAAGGCTTGGCCTAAGGTTCTGAAATATTGAAAAGGATAATAGACATATCCCAAAGTGACTACCATTTGGATATGGCAGACACGAAGGAATTAAAGAAAGGGCAAGGCTCTTACTTAAAAATGTTTGTCTTAGTTATTTTCACAGCTAGTATTGAAATTAGATTTTAAATACTTAGTGTGGTACATAAAATATATGTATTGATGTTCAGAATCCGCTATGAGCTGGATACTGACTTCAAGCCGAGATTTCTCTGCGAATCGGAAAGGGACGAAAGTCGCTGTTTCGACCGTAGATACCTAAGTTTAGGAACTACCCTTCGGGTGTGTACTTAAATTAGGAACTGTTATAATCTAACTAGTTTGACTAGAGACATTATCTCTATATCAGTGTTTAATCCATTGTGGATAAAACCTTTATATTATAGAACACTAAGTGTTTTATTATATAAAGCTGATACTGAGATAAATAAATTAGATGTAAATAACAGAATTTATATTTTGAATATAAATAAAATCTCAAACATATAAAATGACAAATAAATAGCTCAAATTGATTTGATCAATAGAGACTTATTTGTGGCATTGTTGTCTGGGACACAATTATACAAGACTCGTATATCCACACTTTTGAAGAGTGGGTACCAGGACTGATTTGACTATTCAAATAAAGTCTACGAATCTAGTTTGTTAGGTAAAATACCTAAAACACTGTTTACTTGGTAATAGTGTAAATGTCATCGATCTGTAAGCCTATTCATGTGTGAAGTAGTGGGCCCATATCTAGCTAGGCTAGATGTGAACATGAATATTTCGTGACCTTAACGGATGTGGCATCACGTTATGGTTATGTGTTTCTTTTGAAGAACATAGATCGGAAACTTTTAGAGTTTCGACACGAAGTAGATAAACAGATCGGCTATAGTATTATACCGTCACGGTAAGACCGTAATGGAAAATACTTAAGCAATAATTTCTTATATACTTGAAAGAGTATAGTATTATTTCAAATGAGGACTCCTCTCGAACACGTCAAAGTGACGGTGTGTCCGAACGGATTAACCGAATCATGTTAGACATGTAAGATTAATCAAGAGTCGCTCTGAGCTACCGTTTCCTTCCATAGGATATGTATTAACAGTGCAAAAACTATTTAGAATAAGGTTCCATATAAATCTGTTTGACAGATGTCATATAGGATATGAACAGGGAAGAAACGAGGTTTCTCATTCCTGATAATTTGGGTATGCCAGCATATAACGTTTGGATGATACCAAACTAAAAGACCCAAATTGGATAAGTGCCTATATAGGTTATCCTAAGTGAAACCATAAGTATAGTACTTATAAATCTCACATGAGAACAATGTGATTGTTGCTCACCATGCGATTTTTCCTGAGAGGAATACCGATATGCAGTGGTCAGTGGGAGGATAGTGATACTCGATGAAAATCGAAGTAATACTGTTCAAGGCACGAAGTCCTTAATGGAACACAAATAGTTCATCTATGATGACTATGTACCATTAATCTTCGAAACACAAGAACTGCGTAGATCGGGATAATCAGAAAACAACCTGGGGTATGGGTTTCTGATCTCACCTCATAAAGATGTTAATATTTTAAGGTATACCAACTGACTACGTTTGAGGTAGTGATACAAGGTATCGACTCCCTATTATGACAAAGTGTCATGAGTCCAAAATGGATTCCATGTATATCAACAAGTTTTGATACTAGTTGATGTACCATAAGGCATTGTGCCTATTGGTACTTTATAAGTCTTCAAGGAAGACATACATGGAAGGCAAACATACCAACGTACTAAGCTAGGCTTGTAAAGAAAAAGGTAGAGTTATCAACATTGTGTTGATTCCGACGAAACCTCTTTACCTGTTGCCATTGTAAATCCATTTGGATAATGCTTGCTAAAGCTGTGTATTTCATTTATGAAATATGACAGCTTAACGGAAATCGCTTTCATGAAAAGGAAACCTTTCGGAGGATGTTTATAACATCCTGTCGGTTTTATCGTACAATAACAAGCAAACAGGTTCGCAGGTTATTCGATCAATGTTTGGATTGAAGCAAGCATAAGTTCTAGGAATTGTCGTTTTGATGTAATCATAATGGAGTATGATTTAATTCAAACGAAATAATTCTGTGTATATAAAAGGGTTAGTGGGAGTGCACTGACATGAATGTCCTGTAAAATAATGATAATATGTCATTTCTTGGAAATGAAATTCCCATAATGCTATCGGTGAAAGCTTGGCTTTCATAAGAAATTCTCCGTAAAATTCTGGGGAGTAGTAACAACCTTTATTCAAGGAATAAATCTACTGGGATAGATTTGGAGTTGTTAACACTCTCAGGGAAATTGTACATTAGAATGTACTTGTTTGGTGTCTCATACGCTTCGAGCATATGGAGTCACAATCGGGTCAATCCAAGTGATAGTCACTGGATTGAAGATTAAGAACATCTGTTAGTATCTGAGAGAACTGAAGATGCTGTCTTAAACTATGGAGATGGAGAACTTGAAGTGACTGGGATCACTGTTGCAAGTTTCCAAACGGTAAATACTGCGGTACTATAAAGTTTGAATAACGGGATAGTAAGCTGGAAATATTCCGAGCAAGATAATGTTGCGACGAATAAACAATAAATGCGGATTATTGCTGCAGCTAAGGCAAGCAATAGAAGCCATTTGGATCAATAATAAATCTAATTAGATTAGATATAGTTCTTTTAGCAGTTGAGCTAGGCGTCAGCATAGGCTAAGGAATTAATAGTCTCATCGACGATTCAGATATATACTTCTATATTCATCTGATTCGTTCGGATCATACATCGTGGCGATGTGATGATCGTATAAATCGCGTCAGAAGATAATTACGCAAATCCGCTGACAAAACCCTTTCCTCAGCAATTTGAGCGAACCGTACATAGTTCGGGTGTTAGACACTCGAGTGACTGGCTATGTGCCAAGTGGGAGATTGTTGGATAATATGACCCATAGCGTCACTATTTGTACAGATCACGGTGTTGTTGTACAAATTAACTATGTGACAAGGAAATTGCACTCTCATCATTTGTGATTAGATCACCATATATGTATAAATGAATAGAGGTCCATATGATTAGTTCCTGGATTGAGATGATATGAGACTGTATAAGTCTACGAAGGATTAATCATTAAATATCCCTAGCCGGAGTATTATCGAGACAGGACATCATAATGCGGAATAGGCTAGTATTGTACTTGTGCGCGTTGTGAGGGCACACCGGCATAGTTCTCATATATTTAAGTATTGGATACTTATGCAAGTGCGATAGGAGGTCGTGTTTCACCGATGGTACGGGAAACAGCTTTGCTCTGGATAGACCCCTCGGAATCCCATTGGAATTATGACTATGTGTCTATGGGAGGCCGAAATCAAGGTAGGTGTGTATAGTCTTAACCTGAGACTTGCATCGCTAATACTTGCGATAATCGGTAGACTTTGGTCTTGGTGGTATAGGGCTTTAACCGGCTCTGCGTACACCGCTTCTGGGTTTATCAGAGAGTCGTAGTGTATTGGGTGTGATGTCGAGACGGAAGTATCACTTCAGTTACAGTGGAGATGATGTCACGCAGGATACGGTATTAGTGCTCTTAAGTGCTGGCCGGCCATCGAGATATTATGACAAGGTCATGTATATCCGATTATAGAGACTAGTTACCAGACATCCGACATGTGCTTCGGACGGGACAGACAGTTATCCAGCCCCAGCCCCAGCAGCACGTGACTATCCGATACTGGGCCGATATACACAATACTACGGTATACTATCTTGATACAGATCTATATATTCTTGTAAGAATATTTCTGGAGAATTGGGTAGGCATGGCGCTTTGCTAGAAGCCAACCTTGTCTTGTAAATCGGTATAAACGTAGTACGAGGTGCTTACGTGTTCGGATAATCCGACGACCGTATTTACTGCCAACATATCCGGAGATCTCATGGGTCGCTTCCTGAAGATTCACCGATGATATATGACTCGCACTATAATTAATCTGGGATTAATTAGTAGAGAGAGAAGATTAATTTCTTGAGAGAGAAAATTAATCTGGGATTAATTACGGAGATATTTTATCTCGGATAAAATATCGTTAAAGAGAGAGAACGATTAATTTGGAATTAATCGATAAATTAATATATTCGATATATTATAACGAAATTAGATTTCGACGCGGAATTGAAATTAGATTTTAATTCGGGCGAACGAATTGATTTAGAATTAATTCGTTAGCGACGTGAATAGTGAATTCGCTAGCGTAATCATTTAATTACGACGCGACGGAAAATTCGTTAATTTGGAATTAACGAACCCGAGCCCGAGAGTGATTGCGAGCGCATTCGTATTTCGAATTCGAGCGCGGCACGCAAGTCACATCAAGCGTCAAATCACTAGTCGCATCAATTGTCAAATCACTTGTCATTTTGAGTGATGTGACATGACAAGGTTGTCACTTTAATAAAGTGACTTGATGTGAAAAAGTAGAAATGATGTGTGAAAAAATGAAAAGCATTATTTGCTTTTTACTTTTGACTTTTATTAAAGTTTTGTATATCCTTTTATTTTTCTTTTACTTGGTAAATAAAAAAAAAAGGAAAGGTAATACAAAAGGCATCCTTTTTTTCTCTCTCTTGTAATGGCATACGGTTTTGGAAAAATTGGAGCCAAAAACCGTTCATCTTTCTCTCTTCTCCCTCTCACGGCTTCAAGCCGATTTCTTCTTTATTTTTCTGGTTTCACCGAAAATTTGAGAAGCAATTAAGATGAGTAGTGCTAGCACACACCTAGGGTTATATTATGGTGATAGGGAAACGAATTTTGAGCTTGGATTTGGTTTTTGGAGCTTGAAGCTTGGAGCTTCAATGGTGGTTCATCAATGGCCGAATGAACAAGGAGGAAGAAGGCTCAAAATCATGCAGTCCACTTCATCAAGAAGCCATTGCCGAGCTTCATGGAGGAGCAAAAACGCAACTTGTTCTTCCTAGCATCAAACCCATCAATGTGAGTATGAATTCCGCCTTACTCCTTTGTGTATTCAACTCGTTTTTATGCATGTTTGTGATCCTTGGGACTTGATTTAAATTCAACACTTATCTATGTACGTTGATTGGGATAACCCAATAAGCTTCATTTCTCTATCTCTATAGAGTTTTATGCCCAAGACATAAGAAGCTTCGCCCAGGTCTTTCATGGAGAAATTCTTACAGAGGTAAGCTTTGACGCCTTGCATCATCCCAATATCATTCATAATGATAAGGATGTCATCAACATAGAGAATTAAAAATACCACCATACTCCCATTGGCCTTCTGATACACATAGGATTCTTTCGAATTCTTGAGAAAACCAGACAATTTGATTATCTCGTCGAATCGAAGATTCGAACTTCATGAAGCCTGTTTAAGTCCATAAATGGATTTCTTCAGTTTACATACCATTCCCGAGTTCTCGCTGGATGCAAAACCCTCCGGTTGTTCCATATAGATTTCTTCATCAAGAAATCCATTTAGAAAAGCCGTTTTGACATCCATTTGCCAAATCTCGTAATCATGATATGCGGCAATTGATAATAAAATCCTAATGGACTTTAGCATGGCTACTGGAGAAAAAGTTTCATCGTAGTCGACTCTAGGTCGCTGCGAGTAACCTTTAGCTACCAGTCGGGCCTTAAAGGTTTGAACCTTTCCATCGGGCCCTCGCTTCCTCTTGTAAATCCATTTACAACCAATAAGAATAATTTCTTCGGGAAGCGGAACCAAGTTCCAAACTTGATTCTCATACATTGAGTCCATCTCGGATTTCATGGCATTTTTCCACATCACGGAGTCGATGTCCAACATCGATTCTCTATAGGTAAAAGGGTCAGTCTCTTATATTAAGAGAACATCGAGACTCTTTTCTTGTATAAAATACAAGCGTTCGGGATGTCTAGATACCCTTTGTGACCTACGGAGTGTGTGTGTTGAAGGTTCTTCATTTTCTTGAACTACAGGTTCCTCTATTAGTTCGTTGGTTCCAGGTTGTACTTCATCAAGTTCAACCTGTCTATGATCACCACCTTCAGCCAAAAAATCTATTTCTAGAAATTTTACGAAGCGAGCTACGAACACATTTCGATGTTCGGTATCATAGAAAAAATATCCTTTCGTATTTGAAGGATATCCAACAAACTTAAACTTCTACCCTCGAGGCAAAAGCTTATCTTGCTGAGCCATCCTGACATAAGCAGGACACCCCCAAATCTTAATATAACTAAGATTCGGTTTCCTACCGGTCCATATCTCATACGGAGTCGTAGGAACAGCCTTGGAAGGAATCTTCTTCAAAAGATGTGCGGTAGTTAAAAGAGCATAACCCAATAAATAATAGGGTAAATCTGTATAACTCAACATCGATCGGACCATATCTAATAAAGTCTGATTTCTCCTCTCAGATAATCCATTATGTTGCGGAGTACCGGGAGGAGTATATTGAGCGAGAATCCCATTCTCCTTTAAATAATCAGTGAACTCTCCACTCATATATTCACCGCCTCGATCAGATCGTAGGCATTTAATATATTGACCAGTTTGTTTCTCAACTTCATTTCGGAATTCCTTAAACTTTTCAAAGGTTTCTGATTTATGTCTCATCAAATAGACATTACCGTACCGTGATAAATCATCGGTAAAGGTGACGAAGTAAGAAAATCCATTGTGAGCAGTTTGACTTAAGGGACCACATACATCAGAATGTACGAGTTCCAACAAGTCAGAGGCTCGGTGTCCAACACCTGAAAATGGGGCTTTGGTCATTTTACCCCGAATACAAGATTCGCAAGTTGGATAAGGTTCAATGGTGAGGTCATGTATCAAACCGTTCTTAACCAATTGGGTTAGGCGTTTCACGCCTATATGACCTAACCTCATGTGCCAGGGTTCAATATTATTTATATCAGATTGTTTACATTTATTTATTCCAGTTTTAAAGATATCTTGTGAGGTACGCAATATGTAATGACCATGCTCATTTGGACAACAAAGGATCTGAATATTACAACTATCATATAAATACAAAGAACGATTCTTAATATTTACATTATAACCTTCAGTATCTAATACAAAAAGGACATAATATTCGCCACACATCCTGGCACAAAATAGCAGTCATGCAACAAAAGTCTCCCACTGGGTAAGGGAATCTCACATAAGCCCACTGCAACTGCATCCAGAAGTCGCCACTCCCGACCGCAACTGCATCTCCCCCGATTTCAGCCGTCTACTTCCCGTCAGCACCTGCAACGTATTGCAAATGTGAATAGGACAACCAGAATCCAAAATCCAATTTGATGTATAGCTTCACAAGTCAAAGAGATATCAATAATAGGAAAAATAAAAGTACATGATATTGATGCTTTTTCCTTCCTGAGTTGTGCAAGATAGTCCGGGCAGTTACGTTTCCAGTGCCCGACATTCTGGCAGTGGTGGCACTTGTCTTTAGAAGCTCTCTTAGGCTTCGCCGTCTTACCTTGCGGAGGAATATTGAAACCATTCTTCTTCTTTCCTTTAGACTTCTTCCCCTTCGACTTGGATTGGGAAGAAGCGAAAAGTGAAGTGGGTTTCGGAGGGCGAGTCGGAACTCCATTCCTTAAATCTTCTTCTGCTGTGAGATGCATCCTATGCAACTCACGGTAAGTACAGTGAATCCCATTCATGTTGAAGTACATGACGAACTGGCGATATGAAGCCGGGAGTGAACCGAGAATGACACTACGACCAAGAGTCTCATTCAGAGGGAAATCCTGTCGCCTCCACTGATCGATCAAATTGATCAAGTGAAGCACATGCGGGCTCACAGTCTGCCCATCATCAAGTTTAGAATGGAACAATTCCATCGAAACTTTATGAACGACCTATTACTTGGTTCATGAACGATTCACGAAGTTGTGTCATCATGTTATATGCATCGTGCATCTCCCAATAAGTATTCTTAAGCTCAGAAGAAAGTGAACTCAAGATGAATGATTTAACCCTTAAATCATCATCCTTCCATTGCTGGAAAGTCTCACGTTCTTCAGGTAATGCATCGGGTGATATAGCAAGCGGTAATAGACCATCCAAAATATACCCCAGTTTCTCGGAATTGAGGACAATCCTCAAGTCCATATACTAATCCGTAAAGTTTTCTGCGCCTTTCAATTTGTTCGTATCAAGCATACGTGCAAAGGATTGGGTGGAGGTGCCGCCATCGCAAATCTATCAAGTAGACAGCAAAACAACGGTTAGTAAATAAGCAGATAAAAGATTATAACAGTTTCATAATATATCATAAAGCATTAACTAGATCATGGATTTTTAATCTAAAAATGCCCCTCCCACTATTTCATGCAATACTGTAATCCCCAAACAGAATACAAAACATGCGATAATCAAATCATAACATAATAGTGAAAAGTGGACCCCATGAATATTTTTAAGCTCACAGCTTTGGCACGTTCTCACCTACGTGTATTCATTTAGGTAGACAACAGATTGTCGATCACTCAATAGTGACTCCTGGGTTTTCGGTCCTGGTCATTTCTCGTTCTGACAGCTTTGGCACGTTCACAAGGAGGCGTACCAAGGTCAAACTTGTCAATGATGAATTCAAGATACTTATGTAACCCTGACAGCTTTGGCACGTTCAGAATTGCGCTTTCGCTTGAATTCACCTAATATCAAATATATCCGGTATAGATAAATTTCTACTGGCCATATCCTCACAGCTTTGGCACGTTCTCGGATATAGTCGTAGAAAATTTACCGATAAGCGGTACTGACAAGACGGACCGATTAATATACATCAAATACATATTAAATTATAAACCTTATTTTAAATAGGGATTTTCCGCTAAAGATGTATTTATTTATTTAATCAAATTAAATAAGTACAAACATGCATTAAAGTCAAGATTAAAGTCAATATTGAATTTTCAAGGCATAATCATATATCGGGGTTCCAGAATCAGACTCGCTCTGATACCATTTTTGTGGGGTTTTATTGGGAATTACAAGGTTAGCGCAGCGGAACGCGGAAAAAGGATTTCTCCGATTTCAAAAATTTTTCTTGGAACAATTAAAAAAACGTATTTATTTAATTAACCAATACTTAAATTATAAATATAACCTAAGAAATCATATTTCTTTTAATTACAAAATTACCCCAAACTTTTACAAATTAATTATTTTGGTTTTAAATATGTCAATTATATATTTAATTAATTCCAAATTAACCCAAAAATAATTTTTACAAGTTTGCAACAAAACCATAATATTTTTCAGAATTGCGCCAACAGCCAAGTTTTTTCTGGAATTTGCGAAACAGCCCCTAAACTTAATTAATTGCAATATGGCCCAAAATGTTCAAAACACAGCAAGATCAAATCAATTAATCCCAAATTTTACATGCATCAAATATACGTCAAATTAAATCTTATATATGAAAATCCCCAAAATTTGAGTAGGTTTGGAACCCTAATTTCATAAATCACTCAAATTGGCAATTTACACTAAATTACTAAAATTCAATACTTTAATCGTCAAATTACTACACCAATTAATTCTCACCATCATGAAATTAATCAAGAAAAATTCTAGGCTAATTATGAATGGCTAATTAACTCTAGAATAGCAACTTTAATTTTCAAATTAATTTATTAAGCTTAATTACATTAATAAGCTAATAAATTAATTCTACATGCTAATTACATCCAACAAGCTTCCAACAAATTTAATTACAAACTAAAAGAGTAGAGACATGTTCTTAACATCACAATTGAAGCTAAGAAAAATTGAAACAATTTTCATGAAGAAGAAGAAATGAAATTACTTACAAAAATCCAAGTTTTGCTTTGATTTCTTTTTTTTTTTTCAACCAAAAGCTCTCAACTCTCTTTTGTAATTTTTTGTTTACGTGTTAAGTGTTGAATGAATCAAAAACAATTTTTTGATATACAAAAGGCACATTGCCGATTTTGACATGGAAAAATAAAGCAACGATTGTTTTATTTTTGTATCTTTTAATTGGTCCACATTTAACAAATTAATGATAACACTTTATCCAAATTAAAGTGAACAAAAATGTTGTTCCAATGATAATTTGCCATTTCCAACTTTAATAAAGTTCAAATCATTATAAAATATATTTAATTTATAATTAATTTAATTATTTAACAATTAAATAATTAAATAATAAATTTAAATATCTTGAATATATGTATTATATTTACAATAAATATCTCAAATACACATATTAATGATATAAGTCAAATATCACAATTTGATATTTTATTAATGTGTATTTAATAAAATCAAGTATTAAATAAATACACATCAATATTGGAAATGACCGATATGTCCCAATTGCATGTATTTTTCGTTTAACCACCATTAACGAGTTATAAATAATCAGTTTATTCATAACAGTTGCCCTAGTGCTCTACGAGTAAATTTCATTAGTGAGACTCTCTAGATTCAGGCATATCCGTCACGAAATCAAATTACGTGTCCATAATTCACCCACCCGTAAATTATGACGAACACGGATAAACTCACTGAATCATACAGGTCGAGGTCACTGCCTACGTATAATCCCTCCGTCACAGGTATCCTGATTAATCTAGAGATATAGATAAAAATGTCAAATCTCTATAGATATAATCACGTCGACGTTTCTATTAGCAATCCCTCAAACAACACTTAAAACTAATTTCTACAGTGTACCACGGACCCATTGATTTAACAGATTGCTAATTCCATATTCAATACATATACTCTGTACACAGAGCTGACGGATCTTATCTTGATACACACAGGATATCCTGAGCATTAGTCCACACCCAACGAATAGACGGAGGTCTGATTTAAATAGATCGGTGACGTGACTGCCATCTAAGAGTGGAGGATAACTCTGATATCCACAGTGGTATCTCAAGTCAAAGAATCACTATGCTCACTCAACCCGAGAAGATTCTTATTGACGTTGGTGTATCATCCATTAAGAATCTTCGGTGAGTCGTTCAGTGTTTATCCGCTATAAACACCTACATGTCTATACAAGTCTCCAAGACTCATGATTCACTGAGAAACCATCGGAATCTAAGATTCCAATATACGACATGTACCAGTCTCTACGGGTTTACTTTACTGACCAAGAAGTGTAAACCTTGACCGGGAACAGTCTAAGAATGACAACGTCATGATACAACTCAATGTCAGTTGCGACGCTTTTGCAACAATATCATAACTAATCATTCTAAGGTCGGCTACGTCTTTACCATATTGAAGAAGAAGTTATATAAAAGAAACTGTTCATTTTATTCATAATAAAATGTTACATTAGTATTTACATAGAATACATAATAAAATTGGCGCTCGGAGCACCAACCCTAACAAATCTCCCACTTGCTCGAGTGCCAATATCGATTGTATCTAATACCCATTGACTCCACATGTTTATCAAATAACTTCGGAGGTATGTCCTTCGTAAGCGGTTCTGCTACATTATCTTCACTTGGTACCTTGCACACGACAATGTCCCCTCGCGACACAATCTCTCGAATGATATGGTACTTTCGTTCCACATGCTTCGACTTCTGATGCGCCATTGGTTCCTTTGCTTGTGCAATGGCTCCAGTATTATCACAGTATAACGGAATCGGATTCTCGATACTAGGACTACTCCCAATTCTGTGATAAAGTTCCTAACCCATACAGCTTCCTTTGCAGCTTCTGAAGCTGCAATATATTCCGCCTCTGTGGTGGAATCAGCTGTTGACCCCTGTTTGGAACTCTTCCAACAAACTGCACCACCGTTAAGGGTAAACACGAATCCTGATGTAGACTTTCTATCATCAGGATCCGTATACCCATTAACTTGCAGTTCGTTTCCTCCATAAATAATAAACTTATCCTTAGTACCTTCAAGATACTTGAGGATATGTTTAATGGCCATCCAATGGTAATTTCCTGGGTTGGACTGATATCTGCTCCTGACACTTACTGCGAATCTGATATCAGGCCTAGTACATAACATGGCATACATGATGCTGCCCAAACACGAAGCATATGGTTGATTAGACATTCTAATCTTCTCATCTTCTGTTTACGGACACATCTTCTTCGAAAGATGTAAGCCATGTCTGAACGGTATGTTTGCTGTCTTACAATTACCAAAACTATATCGTTCTAAGATCTTATCTATGTACGTTGATTGGAATAACCCAATAAGCTTCCTTTCTCTATCTCTACAGAGTTTTATGCCCAAGACATAAGAAGCTTCGCCCAGGTCTTTCATGGACAAAATTCTTACAGAGGTAAGCTTTGACGCCTTGCATCATCCCAATATCATTCCCAATGATATGGATGTCACAACATAGAGAATTAAAAATACCATAATACTCCCACTGGCCTTGTGATACACACATGATTCTTCCGAATTCTTGAGAAAACCAGATAATTTGATTATCTCGTCGAATCGAAGATTCCAACTTCGTGAAGCCTGTTTAAGTCCTTAAATGGACTTCTTCAGTTTACATACCATGCCCGAGTTCTCGCTGGATGCAAAACCCTCCGGTTGTTCCATATAGATTTCTTCATCAAGAAATCCATTTAGAAAAGCCGTTTTGACATCCATTTGCCAAATCTCGTAATCATGATATGCGGCAATTGACAATAAAATCCTGATGGACTTTAGCATGGCTACTGGAGAAAAAGTTTCATCGTAGTCGACTCCAGGTCGCTGTGAGTAACCTTTAGCTACCAGTCGGGCCTTAAAGGTTTGAACCTTTCCATCAGGCCCTCGTTTCCTCTTGTAAATCCATTTACAACCGATAGGAACAATTCCTTCGGGAAGCGAAACCAAGTTCCAAACTTGATTCTCATACATTGAGTCCATCTCGGATTTCATGGCATTTTTCCACTTCACGGAGTCGATGTCCAACATCGATTCTCTATAGGTAAAAGGGTCTGTCTCTTCTATTAAGAGAACATCGAGACTCTTTTCTTGTATCAAATACAAGCGTTCGGGAGCCCTTTGTGTACTACGGAGTGTGTGTGTTGAAGGTTCTCCATCTTCTTGAACTACAGGTTCCTCCATTAGTTCATTGGTTCCAGGTTGTACTTCATCAAGTTCAACATGTCTATGATCACCACCTTCAGCCAAAAATTCTATTTCTAGAAATTTTGTGAAGCGAACTACGAACACATTTCGATTCTCGGTATCATAGAAAAAATATCCTTTCGTATTTGAAGGATATCCAACAAACCTAAACTTCTACCATCGAGGCAAAAGCTTATCTTGCTGAGCCATCTTGACATAAGCAGGACATCCCCAAATCTTAATATAACTAAGATTTGGTTTCCTACCGGTCCATATCTCATACGGAGTCGTAGGAACAGCCTTGGAAGGAATCTTGTTCAAAAGATGTGCGGCAGTTAAAAGAGCATAACCCCAGCTCACGTTGCGACGCCCGTTTGGTCGACGTGGCAGCTTCTGGTTCGTCAGCATCAGATTCTGGATAAGATGATAAGGTGACACGTGGCGAGGTGGTTGAGACTCAATTATTGTGACACGTGGCAGCTTCTGATTGGTTGGCTAGATTCTTATCTGCCACGTGTCAGATAGGGATAAGATAGTCAATGATTGATGCTGACGTGATGGTGATGTGGCGGTGAGGTGGCATGTTGACTCGGTCAACCTGGTGATGTGGTTGATGACGTGGCAATGACATTGAGTGACACGTGGCACACGTGGCGATGGTGACTGTCGGCACCGTAGGATGGTGACCGTGGCATGACGCACGTTAGCAAAGTCAAACTTTTCTCAGATTCTGACACGTGGACCCGGCGCACGTTAGCACTGTTCAGCGCATGTTAGGCGTCGCGACGCGGAAGGTCTTGGTGTCGCGACGTGAGAAATTACCAAAATGCCCATTCTCGTCCAATTTTCACTGTTTTGGCCCAAATCACCTCTAGAATGTCCTGAAACTTTATTTATCTACAAAATAACACAAAACACATCAAAATATTCACAAAACTCAAGAAACTATACAAAATATTAGGTTAAATGAGTGGGAAATAGTGATAGATTTACCACTTATCATGTACATATCTCGATAATTTCTGATCAGGGTTCCTAGTTCACATCCAAGTTTTAGAAGTCGTTTAAAAAAGCTTTGGGTTCCCATCTATATTTTAGTATGGCTTCCACCCTCAAACAGATGGTCAGTCAGAATGGACCATACAGATTCTGGAGGATATGTTACGAGCATGTGTGATTGATTTTAAGGGTATTTGGGATCAAAAATTACAACTTATAGAGTTTGCATATAACAACAGTTATCAGAAAAGCATTCAAATGGCGCATTTAGAGGCTTTATATGGTCGGAAGTGAAGATCCCCAGTGGGATGGTTTGAAACTGGGGAACAAAAGTTGCTTGGGCCTGATTTGGTACATGAAGCAGTAGAGAAAGTGAAGCTAGGTAGAAAAGGATGAAAATAGCTCAGAGTCAACATAAAAGTTATACATATCGCTGGAGGAGAGACTTGGAGTTTCAGGTAGGAGACTCGGTGTTTCTTGAAAATATCTCCTTTTAAATGAGTTATGAGATTCGGCAAGAGGGGTAAGCTCAACCCTAGGTATGTCGGGCCATTCCAGAAACTTCGACGAATTGGAGGGAAAGCATATGAGCTGGAACTTCCGCCCAATATAGATAAGATACATCCAGTTTTCCATGTATCTATGCTACGCAAGTATCTAGAGCCCCAGACAGTCAATGTTCACCAAGATTTATCCTATTTAGAGCAGCCAATAGCGATAGTAGATAGAGAGATGAGAAAGTTACGATCTAAATGGACTCCCTCAGTTAAGGTGGTTTGGAAACACCACAAGGGACAAGAATCCACATAGGAGCCAGAAGAAACTATAAGAGAGTAATATCCCCAGCCGTTCATAGAAGAAGGTACGCCCCATACTTTTAGACATTTTGATTCGAGGATTAATCATTTTTAAAGGGGGAGAATTAAAATGACTTGAAATTTCATAAGTTCAACTAGTATTATAACTTGGTGACTTAGAAAAATTTTCTCCAAGCATTAGCGGAAAATTCTTAAAGATGATTTAGAGACCAATGGACCTTATTCGATTACGGGCCTCAAGGGCTTAGTATTAGTTTATTCGACCTAAATGTCTTGGGGAGAAATTTGGCAATATTCTCACATAATTTAAACTAGCCCAATAAGCCCAACAAGAATTCAAAAATTTTGGCCCAAGTCTTCCATTTCTCTAGAAAACTCCAAAATTTTCCAAATTTTCTCAACATTTAAAATAGATTAAAAACAAAAGGAAGGAAAAAAAAAAGTAAAATATTCATTCCCCCCCCCCCCCCCGGCCGAAATACATATGAGAAGAAAGTGAAGGAGTTTCATTTTCTCTAATAAATTTCCAAGACAACCTAGTCCAACCCATGACGAATCAAAGTTAGGAAGGAGAAAGGAAGCTTGGAGACTCCAATTATGAAGGAGAAATTTGATTCAAAGTAGGGAAAGACCTAACCCAAATTTAAAATGTTGGTGTTTTGCTGTTTTGATGATTAATGGATATTGATGAATTTATGTTGATGGTGTAAAGATGATTATTGAGTTAAGAAAAATAATGATTTGAGAGAACCCCCAATTTAAGAAACCCTAAACATTGAAGTAAATTGGTGTTATGAGACTTAGTATGATGATGATGTTAGAATATGATATTGTTGATGATTTTCATATTTGTAGTTGATAAAACTTGAATGGTGTTGTAAAATTTGAGTATGAAGATGGAGAATTGGTGTTTGGCCCTGAAAACTGGCGAACGTCGCGACATTAAATCTATGTATTGCGACGTGTAACAAAGGATGTTCTCTGCCCAGTTCAGCTAATATGAGTGTCGCGCCACCTATAGGCCAGCATCGTGATGCAAAAATAGAGGAAGCTCACTGCCTCGATTCTATTTTGTGGGAGTCGCAACACTCCACCCTTAGCGCCACGATGTGTGTGGGAGTCACAACGCTCAACCCCTTACGTCACGAGGCAGAACCTTCAGGTGCTCACTGCCTCAGCTATTTGTGTGAGCGTCGCAAAGCCCATGGGCCAGTGTCGCGACGCGTGATCAGATCGACGCAAGAGCACTCAGAGATCACCTACACCGTGTACTGCACCGCACATTTTGTAGCACAGTGAGTGGACCTTTTTCTCAAATTGATTTATACTTATTTCTTTTGATTTAAGACTTGCTTTTTCATCACATAGGGCGTTAGCCAAGTTTATCTTTGGTTTTTTATAAATAAGAATGTTTTGAGAAATGTTTTAGAAAATGATGATTTTTTCTAATGTGATTTCCTTGATTTTTGGAGGCATAGGGGAAAAACCCACCTCGGTTGTAACTTGGTACAGAAATTGGAATTGATAGTTACTGGAATTGATGGATGACAGATGCCCCAAGATCCCAGATTCAGAGTCAGGAGGGTAGCATAGATCAGCACCCCCAGCTCCAGTTCTGTGTTTTGGGGGACGGCGAGATGTAACGCCCCAAGACCACCAGTTTAAGCGTATGGGGGGACGGCGAGACGTAACGCCCCCATATTCCAGATTTCCAGCAGATTCTCATACATTTCAGACAAAAGGATTTATAAAATGATTTTTCATAAAATTTTTGAAAGGAAAAACCTTATTTAAGCTTTATAAATTCATAAAGTTGTTTCGTTGATTATGTGTATTTACTAATTCGATTTTCTGGTTTTATAGCTCCACTCACTGAGTTCATTAGAACTCACCCCCTCAAGTTTTGGAGGATCTTTCTGCTTGTGAGCCACAACCATCTTTTGGAGATATAGATCAGGGACAATGGTAGCACTGCAATCACTAGTCATATGGGTCCATCATGTCAGACCCGCATTCACATAGAATATAGTCCTTTTTATTTTCTTTTTGATGAGTGACATGTATGTGATGGTACAAAATATGTATGTCTTCTTGTAGTTCAAGTTTTAAAATAGTTTTATGAAATGTGCGTGCTTATATATTGCTAAGATGAAAAGATATTAAGATAAGAAATTGGTTGTATTTCTAGTTACAGTTAGTGGCTTAGGTGGCAGTGGAATCTATCATCTGCCAGTAACCTTCCCGGATTGGGGATGTTACAATAGGGTAAATAGTGATCCATATCTTGATTTCCTAGAATTGATATCTGTCTGAAAATCAGAATTTGTATAACCTTTGAGGATCATATCCTCCACATAATGCACAAGCATATAATTTCTTATTCTCTTAAGATACTTGAGAATGTGTTTCACAACCATCAAATGATATAATCTTAGGTTAAAATGAAACCTACTAAATACTCCCACTGTAAAGCAAATGTCAGGACTCATGTACAACATAGCATATATGAGACTACCAACTGCTGAAGCGTATGAGATATGTCTTTTTTCCTAAACTCCTTGAGGTATCTTAGGAGACTTTTTCTTCGACAATCAAATTTTGTGTCGAAAAGGAAAATTCCATTTTTTTGAATTTTACACCCCAAATCGCATAAGGATCTTATCGATATAGATGCCTGAGAGATAGCTAACATCGTCTCTTGCTATCCCGAAGAATCTGGTTCTCAAGTACATAATTGGCATCTCCCAAATCTTTCATTTGGAATTGATTAGCTAGCTACGATTTTATGTCCGGTAATATTTTTACATCATTCCCAATGAGAAAAATATCATCGACGTACAAAATAAGAAAAACCACCTTAACATCAATGACTAGCTTGTACACAAGGCTCATCAACGTTATGCTCAAAATAATAAGACTTGATCGTGGTATCAAATCTTATGTTCCAAGATCGAGATGCCTGCTTGAGTCTATAAATGGACCTTTGTAGCTTACAAACCTTTTTCTCTTGACCTTGGACTATGAACCCCGGTTGTACCATATAGATACACCTATCAAGAGTTTCATTTATGAATGCAGTCTTGACATCCATTTGCCAAATTTCATAGTTATAATAAGGTTTATAATAGATAGAAGTGTATGGATAGATTTGAGCATGGCTACTGACTAGAAAGTCTCCTAATAGTCGACTCCCTCTTTATCGATATAACCCTTGACCACTAGCATAACCTTGAATATTTTTACCTTCCCATCTGCTTCTTTTTTCTCTTGTAGATCCACTTACAACCAATGAGTTTTATCCCATTAGGTTGGTCTATAAGTTCTCGAACTGAGTTGGAGTACATCGAATTCATCTCGAGGTTCATGGCTTTGAGCCATTCATATTTATTAGAATCATCCATTGTACTACGATAGGTCAATGGATCATCTACACCATCACTGGATGCGACAACTTATGTATTTTTAACTCCTAGATAGTGATCAGGTTCTCTTACAACCCTCCCACTGCATCTTGGTGGTAGATCATTCTAATGTACTTGCATTTGATGCTCAGATGTCGAAAGTACTATGCTTCTATCAACTATTATTGACGATGGCATGCTGGACGAACTAATAAGTAACTCCTCGAGTAATACTTTACTTCGAGGTTTGAACTCTCTCATATAGTGCTCCTCATGAAATATTGTTTTTGTCGATACAAATACTTTGTTATCTTCTGGATAATAGAAGAACCCACCCCTAGTCTCGTTAGGATAGCCTATAAATATGCACACCTGAGAACGTGGCTCCAACTTTGTAGTCTTGTTCTTCAACATATGTGCCGGACACCCGTATATGCATAAATTGTCACAAACTAGCTTTACGACCACTCTACAATTCTAAGGGAGTCTTAGGAATAGACTTAAGTAGAACTAATTAAGGTTATACATTGTTGTTTGTAGTGCATATTCCCAAAATGAACTAGGTAGTTTACTGTAAGTAAAAATAAATCTCATCATGTCTAATAAGGTTCAATTTCTCCTCTCTGCAACACCATTCTATTTTGTTGTTCCAGGTACTGTGATTTAGGATACTATCCCATACTCAACCAAGAATTCCTCAAAATTACTATCTAGGTATTCTCCTCCATGGTCTAATCGTAGAGTTTTGATCGTATTACCTAATTTGTTATAAACCTCAAGACGATACTCTTTCAACCTTTCAAAGGTATCTGACTTGTGCTACATTAGGTAAACGTACCCATATCTCGAATAATCGTCAATAAATCTGACGAAGTATTCATACCCACCTTGGGCTCTTATATTTATCTGTTCATAAACGTCCAAATGTACTCACTCGAGTAGTTCAATGGCTCTTATACCTTTTCCAGTAAAAGATTTCTTGGTTATCTTTACTTCTAGACAAGATTCAAAGACCGGTAAAGTACCAAGCTTTAACTAGTTTAAAGCTCTGTACTTTATCAACCTATCTATCCGTTCAAGGCTAATATGACCAAGTATAAGATGTCACAGATATGTGTAATGGTGAGAAATCGTTTTTCGTTTTGTTTTAAGTTTTTCAACCTTAAACATCTCAGTGTTGAACAGTGAACTATATGTTAACGGTCTTAACACATACATATTATTTTCCAAGTTTCATGTGCATATTGGTAATCCATTTTGAAATAATAACTGTTATTAGTAAATAAAATGGAAAAACCATCATGTAATAGTTTTGAAACAGAAATAAAATTTCTGTGATAAAATGGGAATAATATTTGTTTAAATTCAAATAACTAATATTTGAAAATTGAAAACTAGTAACTCCCACTGCTTTTACTGAAACACCATCCCATGTCTGACTATCATAGTAAAGTTACCTTCAGCAAGGTCTTTCCATGTATTAAGTAGTTGTACTCTCTCTCTCTTCCCATTGTTTCTTTCTCTTCTTTGTAGATTTGAAAGATTTGTCAACACTTGCCTCTCCACTAGTCTTACGAGGATCCATCAGCACAGACTTGTAGTGGGTGAGCTTATTAAGTAGTTGAGTTAGAGTAAAAGTCAACTTGTTCATAACATGGTTGCTTTTAAACTATAAGAAAATCTTCGGAAGAGTTTATATGATCATGATCATCGAGCTACGCTCTTCAATACGAGCTCCATGAGTTTAGCCCATCTTGAGATATGTCATCATCCTCAAGAAGTGCTCTCAGATAGATGTCCATTTATTCATCCTTGTGGTCATCGCTGAGACCATATCCTTATGATATTGCTGCTTCGAAGGCTGCCTGGACATGCTCTGTAATGACTTCATCATCAAAGATGTTGTAGCCATTGGCTCATGCTTTGCAACAAGAACCTTGGACATCTCTGCTAGCAAGTAGCATAAATATTTCTCATTAGACGGGCCCATTTTTTATAGGCATCGTGCACATTTTGATCAGAATTTCTGGCTGGCTTTGGAGGACATTCCTCCATCCGGAAAAACTTACGGTCTTCACATACCAAGATGGTGTTTATGTTACTTTTCCATTTCACATTATTTTCTCCCGTTAATTTATTATTTGAGAGAATTGATATGATAAAAGAAACCATGACTGAAAATAAAACAAACATGCATTTTATCATTCATTCATTTTATATTAAAATCATCAAAAATATTTAGGCATGAAATTAAACTTGATGCATATACCATGTATAATGAATCAAAAACCTAAAACAATTACTATGCCACAGAAATCTATCATCCCACAAATAATTGTCGTCATATGGTAGGTCAAGTATTTGCATTATAAATCGAGACAATCTCAATTGATTAATATATGCGAGACTCTTATTCATATATTAAGCAACCACCGTTTGATTCGATCAAGGAATTTTGATTAACATTTAATCATTCCTTTGTGAGTGTAACCCGTTGTTTCAGAACCCTTGGACATAACTAGTGAAGTGTCGTCGCAGGGTAGATAATTCACCAGATACATCTAGAGTTCCTATCCTCTTGGAATCCAAACTTGAAATTGACCCAAAATGGACATCATCTGTAGGGAGACAAGAACAAATTCGTCTCGAGAAGCCTTTTGAATCTCACGTTTTCGGACTAACAATGGAGATCGCATGATATATTATCGTATATCCCTCTCCCACTCACCATTTTAAACAAATAAGATTTGTACTTAAAAGATCTAATAATAGTGTCTACAAGTTTATGTGTGACTAAAAACATAGCTCAATTTTCACTAATATGAAATTAGTGACACATCCAATTTTAACTTTTAAAATTTTATTCACTAATTATTATTAGTGCAAACTAATATTTCACTTAATTAAACTAAGTATACTTTAGTGACCTAATAAATTTTAACTCTTAAAATTCTAGCCCACCATCAATTTAAAAAATAGAAATTTATATTAAGGATAAAATTTAATTTAACTATTTAATTAATATAAGCGTCTTATAAATTCCAATGGTACGTGGAATTGTATCCCGAGTGCAGACCATATTATTGTCCATTCAGAATCGGCTATGGAATTGACGTTAGGGTTTCCATCTGATATACCAAAGAAAAATATAATGCATTTATAGAGCCCATATATATTAAATCTGAATTTCCAATTTTTAAACCATTAAAGTAATTAATCCAATTAATTTATTTTCATGCATAATATCAACTGATTTAACTAATTTAAATTTCATAAAATCAAATTTTATGATTAGAACAATTATCCATATCTAACATGTTATGGCATGTGAAAATGCGGGAGTAGAAACCATAAGCTATATGACATGTTATTCAAACTTTTCGAATAAAACATACATATAACATAAAAAAAAAAATTGCATTGACCGGGCTCTTATTTTTCAATACTAATCTAATTAGTACAACTTGCTCCATGGAATGGTATATGCAGAAAATCTCATTTAGTTGATGACATCGGCTCTCCAATATACATAAAAAATTGATGCAACTTAAAATTTACATAAACCTATTTACTAATCTTTTTAAAATTAATCTTATGGTCTTACATTCCCTTAAAGAAAAATAACAAAAAAAAATAAGAGTCGGAAAAATTTACGACCAATATAATACATTTATCACATGAATATAAATAAAAAAAATATTCATCACATGAAATGAAAATGTGCCTACTCATCACAACATGCAAAAAAAATTTATATCATATATAAATAAATAAAAACATAAATTTTTCATAAAAAATTAGAGAAGGGTAAAGAGTGTAGTAACCGATTTCCTAACTCAGCGGAAACGCCTTAGGCACCCGGGACGGCCTTGAAATCTTTTTCTGCCCTTTCCTTTGCTTAGACAAATGTGACCAGCTCCTTCAGTGAAATTTTGCTTCTATTTTTCAGCAAGATTTCAACGACATAAAAGTACCCGAACAACAGCTTAAATTCGAACTATTTTGGACCCGAAATGCACACAACTCACTGTCGAAATAGCTCTTCCTTTGCATCAATTCCATTAGCGTTTCACGTCTGATTTTTCAATCAAAAACAGCCCTACAACAATTTTAAAACACCCATTGATGTTCCCTAATTTTTCTGGATTAAAAGCGAAACAAACTGAACCCAAAAACACAACAAATAGTGGCGGCAGTGAGAATAATCTGCTCACTACCGTAAGGTGATTAAGAAGAGGAGGTGGTGATGATTTTGGTTCGACACCAAATGGCCTTCCGTGCTATGTCTTGCAATTAACAGAAAATAGTGTGGTCTAGACTCACAAACAAATCTCTAAACTCTTTAGAGAATAAAATTGTCACACAATAATTTTTGTCTTTATTTTGTTCTTGTTCTTTTCTTTCAACTCTTGAGAGAAAAGAATGATCAAAGTGTGGCTAGGGTTTGGAATGAGTTGGATTGTCCAAAAAGAAAATCTTATTTTCTTTTTATACTTAGGGTTTTGATTTCGAAAATAAAACCAAAACCCTTCCCTTTTCCAATTGAGAAAATCGGCCAGCCCTAAAGAGTTTTTAAAAATTTTGTAACATCAAATCCTTTTAGTTAATGTCATGACCATGACAAATGAATGTTACAAAATAGAAATATGTTATTACCTTTTTAAAAGGTAAAACTTCCATTCCAACCAAAAGGTTTCCAAAAACCTATTTTTGGAAATACATAATTTAAACCTTTATTAAATTATACAATATAATTTAATAACTTATAATAATTAATTATCATATAACTATTTATTATGAAACCATATATTAAAATTAACATATAGTTTCAAGTGTGACAAAATAATATTATTAATCATATTAACAATATATATACACACACATATGTGAGTATATAATTGGACTATCCAATTATATTTAATCTACTACAATATATCGAGCTAGCACGTGGACCAAATGGATCTACGCATTTGAGCTCCAATAATCCCGAAATATTAATAAAAGTCTTAATTAAATATTCTGAATTATTAACTTTTGGTTATTCCATTAAAATCCTTAAGATGCATTCTCATTATCATAGATATATTATATAAGCCGAACTACATCGGTGTCCATCGATATAGTCATTACATGCAGATTGGTCTTTCACGAGTATCTCATAATTAGAGGCGGGTTATAATATCTGTTATACTCCTCTAATTATTTTTACCTTAAGTACATTTGATTCTCTAACGAATGATTTATTCATAACCATTATGAATGTTAATCGTTCTATTCATAATAGAAAGACTTGAGTGCTCTAATCGTTCAAGTATTGAATCAACCCTTAAGGAATATACTCCTCTAGTTCTCACAAGAAGGAATGAACTCCATATCTATGTAAAACGTCCTCAACTACACACCAAACCATGTCCCTAAAATATGTAGCTATTTTTCGAGATTGCTACACCAACCCCACCTTTGTAAATCAAAGGACATAGCCTACCATGCAAGAGTTCATAGTATACTCAGGATTCAGATCAATCCATATATGACCATCTTATAGATCAAAATGAACTTATTTATTTAACTGATATTATAACAAACTCATTTCTATCTGGGTCCAGCTCTATATGATCACATCATATAAAGTGCTTTCATTTTCATGTCACCACATGGACGATCCCGGATCAAGGTTGCCATATAATTATAAAATAGACCGCAGCTATAGATAAACCAAAAATAAAGTACCCATTTTGTTTGCTCTCTATGGACTATTTTAGATTACTAACTTCTGACTTAAATCATCTTGTGTATGACACCCATACGCTAAGTCTGAAAGCACATGAGTAATCAAGGGTAAAAAGATAATTTAGAATATGCGATATAAAACAATCACTTTGATAAATGAATAATGTATTTTTTTAATTTCATAAAATATAATTATGTTTACATTACAATAAGCTCAAGGGATATATCCCAACAAAGATCACTTTCCGACCTGGCTCTAGATACTAATTGCAGGAACCGATTTGCCACTCGGCGGAAGCATCTTGGGTAATGGGATCGAACTAGAAAATTTTTCAGCTCTCCTCTCCTTATGGCCAAAACTATCCAGCCTTTTAAGCTTATATTTTATACTATTTTGACGAGTTTAATGACTTGGAACAGCCCCCGAACAATAGTGAAAATCAGGAAAATTTTACACACTGCGAACTCGCACAACACATACAAAACAACCAATATTTTACATCAATATGGGCAACAGTCCATGTTGGATTTTTCAACTATTAAAACCTCAAAGAACACCCTAAATGCAACCCCTAATGCTCACAAAATAACTACAAAAAAAAAAAGCAAGCCCCAAACCGGTGGCGTACGTAGCGGTAATGAGCATAACTTTCTTTTCACTACCGAGTGGTGTAGGAAAAGGATAAAGGAAATTTTGCATCAAAATGCAAATGACCTTTCATACTATGGCTCAAAACCAACAAAAGGAAGAGTGAGATTCACTCACAAAACCAATCCATAAATTCTTTAGAGATTGAAGTTGTCACAAAAGACAACTTTTGATCCCTAAATAATTTTTATATTTTTATTTTTCTCTTCAACTCTTGAGAGAAAACCAAAATACAATGAAGGCTAGGGTTTTCGAAAATGAGAGTTACAATAAAAAGACAAACTATTTTTCTTTTTATACTTTGGGTTTTAAGTTATCAAAATATAACCCAAACTTTTCCCCTCCTCTAGTGAAATTCGTCCATAAGGCCTTGTAAAAATAGGAATAATTTTTTTAAAAAAATTGTCTTCATAAAGACATAATAAATTTTCGAAAATCAAACTTGTAACTTCCATTTTAATAAAGATATGAATTTTAAAACAAATTTTAAATCCATTCATTACCAAAATTCAAATATTAAATTGTATAATGATTTAATAAATACAAAATTTAAAATAATGAATGTTAAATGATTATCTCATAATCATTTACATTAAATAAACCCTTATATTAAAATTAATATAAGTTTCATGTGTGACAAATGTATTATTAATCATATTAATAATCATAATATATGTGAGTTTATAATTGGACTATCCAATTATATTTAATTTGCTATAGTATGTCGAGCTAGCACAAGGATCAAATGGACCTACGATTCCGAGCTCCAATAATCTAGAAATATTAATTAAAATCTTTAATTAAATATTATGAATTATTAACTTTAGTTTATTCCACCGAAAACCTAAATTTGCACTCTCATTACCGTAGATATAAAAATAATCTGAACTATGTCGGTGTTCATCGATATAGTCATTACATACGGATTGACCCTTCACAAGTATCTCTTAATTAGAGCCGGGTCTAAATGTCTGTTATACCCCTCTAATTATTTTTACCTTAAGTACTATTGATTCTCTAATGAATGATTTATTTATAATCATTATGAATATTAATCTTTCTATTTGTATCATAAAGACTTGAGCGCTCTAATCGCTCAAGTACCAATCAACTATTAAGGGAGATACTCTTATACTTCTCGCAAGAAGAAGTGAACTACATATCTATATAAAACGCTATCAGCTACACACCAAACTATGTCCCCAAAATACGTAGTTATTGGTCAGGATTTCTACACCAATCTCATCTTTGTAAATCAAATGACATAGTCTGCATATAGGAGTTCATAGTACACTTAGGATTCAGATCAATTCATATATGACCATCTAGTAGATCAAAATGAATTTATTTATTTAACATATATTATAAGAAATTCATTTATGTCTTAGTCCAGTTCTAGATATCGCATCATATAAGGTGTCTTCACTCCCATGTCACCACATAAACGAACCCAGATCAAAGTCGTCGTACAATATGGAATGGACCACAGCTGTAGATAAACCACAACAAAGTGTTTGTCTTTGTTTGCTTTCTACGGACTATTTAGGATTACTAATTTCAAACTTAAATGATCATCTATTAGACTGATATAGATTTATTTGTTTAATATATACAAAAAGAAACTCATTTATATCTTAGTACAGTCTTATATGATCACATCATATAATGTGCCTTTATTCTCATGTGACAACATGGATAATCTCGGATCAAGGTCGTCATATATTTATAGAATGGACCGCAACTAAAGATAAACCACAAACAAAGTGCCCGCTTTGTTTGCTCTTTTTGGACTATTTTACATTACTAATCCAGACTTAAATCCTCTTGTGTATGATACTCATACACTAAGCCTCAAAGCACATAAGTAATCAATGGCAAACTAGGCAATTATAATATGCGATTTAAATCAAAATAATTGATAAATGAATAATGTATCTTTTATTTCAAGCAAAAAATTATGTTTACAAATTACATGAAACTCTAGGGTATATATCACAACAGTTAGGAGATACATGAGCTGCATATGAAGATAGCGGGTCAGTTTGTGAAATGATGATGAAAGCAAAGGTTAATTTATAAGTTAACCTTCTTTTGGAGGACACCCAATTTCTGGACGACCTCATCGGAGAAATTTTCTCAAAGGTCAGGGCCTTGTTGATGTCCACGTGCTGGGCCAAGTAGTTGATGGTCAGCAAGAGTTGAGATAGGCTTTCCCTCACATTCTCCGGAAGGTCGTCCACCCCCAAAGTATAGAACGCCCCTTCGTGGGAGTAGAATCCACTGAGGCCTTGCCACGAGGGGCAGTGGTCTTCTTCCGCAGGCCCTACTCAGGGTAATCTTCATAGGTCTTATCGCCGACCTGATAAAATAGTTATTTTTTAGGCATTGGGGATGTGGTTGGGGTTTGTGATGTTTGGGCAAATGACATTTGGGTTTTTCTTAGTGGTGTAGTATTAATGGTTTGGATCGGTGTGGTAGAGGTCTGCATTGGGGATTTTATTTTTGGGATGGAGGAATTGGCATGGACATTTAAGAATGGTGTAGGCACAGAGATAGACGACGCTATCCAGGCTCGCGGCTCGTTAGGAGTACGGAGTAGCCCGCGAGGGACTAAACCGGAGAATAAATGAGTCGCCACCCAGTGTGAACTGGGAAATGATTTAAGGCCGCACTCACCCCTCGCAAGAGAAGACCTCAAACCATTGGGTTCGGAATGGTTCCTTACTTATGCCAGTTGTAATGAACAGGTTTACACAATGATATAACCAAGTCTTATGCAGCACATGCAAGATAATTCAAATAACACACAAGTCTGCACACACATAATCATAAGTATAAATGAAAGCGAATGCATGATTCTAAAAGCATATTAATCATAGAAGTACGGCGATGTAGATTATAACAACGATAAAAACGTTAATAATAAAGAAAGATAATTAAGTACGTAATGCAAAAGAAATAACCAAAGAGGCAAACATGCATAAAATATGATGAAAGAGTTTATCCAGTGTGCATACATTCATGTAGTGTTTGGAAACACGATCGAACGGAGTGAGGGAGAACGCATACGTTCGTGGGGCATTCGGAAACACGTTTGAATAGGGTGAGGCAGAATGCATGCGTTCGAGTAGCGTTCGGGAACGCGTTCGAACATGATTACAAAAGTGGCATCTATAATGACATAAACACATGCATGAATATTTCCCCAAGTGGTACGTGGAGTTGTATCCCAAGTACAGACCGCACTACCATCCAATCGGACTCGGCTATAGAGTTTCTGTATGGGTTTCCATCCGATATACCACAAGAGGCAACACTCAAGCATTAACACAATGCAAGTATGTAAGTAAACGTGAAGTGATGCGACAACACATGAGCATTCATAAGAGCATAATGATAAAACAAGATGAATACATAAAAAATAAAGATAGCGAAACGAAATGAAACAGAAAAAAGAAAAATAAAAAATGGAATGAATGCGAAGCGATAAATAAAAAAAGGGGCAATAAAAGGCGTTTAATTAAATAAATAACATAAAGGAAATGTGCGATGACGAATATGATAAATAAATAAATAACAAACGAAACTAATAATTAAACATTAAAAGAAGAATAAGTGGTAGAATAAAAGAAAAAAGATGCGACCGAGAGACTTGGCCAACATCAATATAGGACCTCGCATGCCCGGTTGGACATATTTCACATCTAACCAAGCATGCATCATCCAGGACTACAAAATAAATATGGTAAATGGTGCCTTCAGGCATTCCCCACAAAGGGGGTGACCTTTAATCCAATGTAAGTAGTCATGAAAGTGACACGATAAATAAATTACTAACGGAACAACAAACGAAAAGTGAATAACAGAATAAAAGAAAAGAGATGCGACCAAGAGACTTGGCCGACATTAGTGTGGGATCTCACATGCCCGGTTGGACATATTTCATGTCTAACCAAGCATGCATCATCCAGAACTACAAAATAAATATGGTAAAGGGTGCCTTCAGGAATTTCCCACAAAGGGGGTGACCTTTAATCTAATGTAAGTTGTCATGAAAGTGGCAAATAACGATAAATAAATTACTAATGGAACAACAAACGAAAAATGAATAACGGAATAAAAGAAAAGAGATGCGACCAAGAGACTTGGCCGACATTAGTGTGGGATCTCGCATGCCCGGTTGGACATATTTCACATCTAACCAAGCATGCATCGTCCAAGACTACAAAATAAATATGGTAAAGGGTGCCTTCGGGCATTTCCCACAAATGGGGTGACATTTAATCCAATGTAAGTAGTCATGAAAGTGGAAAATAACGATAATTAAATTACTAACGCAACAACAAATGAAAAGTGAATAACGAAATAAAAGAAAAGAGATGTGACCAAGAGACTTGGCCGATTTTAGTATAGGACCTCACATGCCCGGTTGGGCATATTTCACGTCCAACCAAGCATGCCGTGTCCAAAATGGCAAAATAAACATGGTAAATGATGCCTTCAAACATTTCCCAAGTGGTACGTGGAGTTGTATCCCAAGTACAGACCGCATTATCGTCCATTCGGATTTATCTACAAAATTTATGTCTGGGTTTCCATCCGATATACCAAAAGGGGTGACCTTTAATCCAATATAAATAACCATGCAATTGAAAAACAACGATAAATTAATAACTAACGGAACAACGAACGAAAAATAAATAGCGAAATAATAAGTAAAGAGAAATACAGACAGTAGATAAACATAAAAAATAAACAAAAAAAAATATTAAAGAAATAAAATGTGACCATGGGACTTGGCCGTTAGTGTGGGATTTCGCATGCCCGGTTAGACGTATTTCCACGTCCAACCAAGCATGCCATGTCCGGGATAACAAAACAAATATTAAAGAGAAGGCCCTTAGGTCTTACCTTTTAAGTCGATTCTTGGAAGTGTGTTATGCCGTCGCCGGAAGGATTAATGCTTCGCTGCTTTTCTGGTTCGTTGGTTCAACCCTTTCATTCACTGTCTCGCTATTTTTGGCTGATTTTTTCTCTTTTTTGCTTTTTTTCAGACTATTCTCGGTGGTTATTTTATTGGTTTAGGGTCTGGTTTTTGGGTTATTTGGCCACTATTTTTGGTGTCGTTTTTGGGGTGTATTTTTTTTTTTTATCGGTGATGGGGTGCTGATTTTGGGCGGTGATTTTGATGGCTTAATGGACTGGTTTCCTTGTCAGTTTTGTTGGTTCTAGGGTTCACGGCTTGGTCGATTGAGTGTGTGTTGAATGTGTGGCTGACGTTCACGTGAAGGGGCTGCTGGGTTACTTTGTTATTTGATTTTTGAAGTGTCGTGTGGGGCTGAGGGTTTTGTTTTGTTGTATTTTTACTTGGAGGGTTGCATGTTGAAGGGTTTTGTGGCTGTGTCGGTTATATGTTTGGCTTGTAGTAGGTTGTTGTTTGTCATGGTATGGCTAGTGCTGAAGGGTTATTTATTTATTTGTGTATTTGGTTGCTGTGTTTGGTGTGTCTTAGTGGCTTCGTGAGTTTGTGGCTCATTATGTGTCGTTGATTGCTTTAGTCGTTCAGGGTGTAGCTTTGTGTGGTGTATCTCAGCTGTGTGTGTTTAGGGTGAGAGAGAGGACGGGATGGTGGTTGCTAAATGAGAGAGATGTGTTTAGGTTTCTGTGTTTTTGGTCGTCGAATGAATGTATTAGGAAGAAGGGTGTTTAGGGTTTTGCTGCTTTGTGTACGAGGAGCGAAGAGAGATAGGGGAGAGCTATTACTTTGTTTTTACCGTGTGAATCTTGGGAAGGGGAGAAAGATAGGGTTTGGATGTTTTGTTCTGAGAGTGAGGAAAAAATAGCCCGTTAGGGTTTGAATGTGTTATCTTTTTATAGTGGTGTGCTAGGGTTTCTCTTTGCTAGGGTTTTTTTAGGTGTTATTTGTGTGTGTGTGTCGCCCACCTGTTAGGGATATGCCCTATACCCGACTTGTGGATGAGCTATATGTACATGTATTTGTAATATTTTCATTAATTAATAAAATGGCAATCTTTATTATATGTGTCTTACATAACTTATATGAATTAACAACACTGTAATAAAGTCCTTGGAGTAATAAGACGATGGCTTCCACGCCTTATGAGAATCATTACTCTTAAATGTTCCTTGTCATAGTTTTATGAATAATCTGGGCATTCACAAAGCGGAGAGACTAGCATGATGATATGATCCGCCCTTAAGTGGGGTAGCCGATCTCATAGGCTACTAGCGGAGATCCGTCCACTTGGTGTATCACATAGATGTTGGACAATTATCACCCATAGCATCACTATTTGTACAGATCATGGTGTTGTTGTACAAATTAACTATGTGACAAAGGAAATTGCCCTTTTATCATTTGTAATTGGATGTGACAAAGGAAATTGCCCTTTTATCATTTGTAATTGGATTACCTAGATGTATAAATGATAAAAGGTCCATATGATTAGTTCTGGATTGAGATGATATGAGACAGTATCAATCCACGAAGGTTTAATCATTAAATATCCCTAGTTAGAGTATTTTCGAGATTGGACATCGATAATGCGTAAAAGACTAGAATTACACTTGTGCGCGTTGTGGAAGCATAACGGCATAGTTCTCATATATTTGGGTATATGATACTCATGTAAGTGTAATAGAAGGTTGTGTTTACCGATGGTATGGAAACAGCTTCGCTCTAGATAGACCCCTCAGAATTCCATTTGTAGTATGACTATGTGTCTATGGAAGTCCGAATCAGGGTAGGTGTATTTGGTCTTAACCTGAGACTTGCACCGCTAATACTTGCGACAATCAATATACTTTGGTTTTGGTCGTCCAGGGCTTTAACAGTTCTGTGTACGCCTCTTCTGGGTATATTGAGAATCGTAGTGTATTGGGTGTGATGTCAAGACGGAAGTATCACTCCAGTCATAGTGGAGATGATGATCACGTAGGATACGGAAATGGTGCTCATTTGTACTACGGTCATCGGGATAATATGACTAGGTCATGATTATCCGATTATAGAGACTAGTTACCAGAGATCCGATATGTGCTTCGTACGGGGCAGACACAATTCCAGCCCCAGGCCTAGCACGTGACATCTGATGCTGGATCGCAATACAAAATACTATGTATACTACGCCTGATATAGATCACATATTCCTTTAAGAATATTTCTGGAGAATTGGGTAGGCACGGTGCTTTGCTAGAAGCCAACCATGTCTTGTAAATCGGTAAAAACGTAGTACTAGGTACATACCTGTTCAGATAGTACGACGACCGGATTTACTGCCAACATATCCGGAGATCTCATGGGTCGCTTCCCGAAGATTCACCGATGACGTATGACTCGCACTTTATTAATATGAGATTAATTAAAAGAGAGAGAAAGTTAATCTAGGATTAATTACGCAGATATTTTATCTGGGATAAAATATTATTTAAATAGATAGAATGATTAATTTGGAATTAATCGATAAAATAATATATTCGATATATTATACGAAATTGGATTTTGACGCGAAATGAAAATTTGATTTTAATTCGGGCGAACGAGTTAATTTAGAATTAATTCACTAGCGACGTGAATAGTAATTTTGCTAGGCAAAATTATTTAATTGAATTTGATTTAATTACCTCGCAACGGAAAATTCGTTAATTCGGAATTAGCGAACCCGAGCCCGGGAGTGTTTGCGGGCCCACTCGCATTTCAAATTCAAGTGCGGCCTATAAGTCACATCAACCGGCAAATCACTAGTCAATCAAGTGATGGATGTCTTGTCACTTTGAGTGATTGACAACTAGTCACTATTCATGATTGATGGTGGTGGTTGGATGGCTTTAATGCCATTTACCATTTTTTAATTTGGTATATCATTTGACTTTGTTTTTGAAACAAAATCAACCAACACTATTCTTCTTCCTCTCTCTCTCCACTCACGCCCAAGAGGCTATTTTTCTCTCTTGGTTCATCTTTGCCGAGAACCACAAGGAACAAAATGGAAAATTTGTGGCAAATTTTCCAATGCTAGCACATGAAGAGTCATCCAAGGTGATAGGGAAACAAACCCATAAGCATGGAATCACCATTTACAAAGCTTGGAGCTTGGAACATCAATGGAGGGATGACCGAAAATCAAAGGAACACAAATAAGCGCATTGCCGAGAGCTTCCAAGGACGAGCAAAGGTTTTGTGTTCGACGCATCGCATAAGCGATCAATGTAAGTATGATTCTGCCATACTTTTATGAGTATTCACACATGTTTCATTGCTTGAATTGATCTTGGGACTAATTTAAAAACGCAAAAATGGTATCTTGAGCCATTTTGAGCATGAAATTGAAATTAGGGTAAAATTGGGTAAAAATGATTTGAGCATGTTTTGATGAAATTGATTGTTGATATATGCTTGAATGATGATAACATGGTGTTATGCATGATCAATTTGATGAAAATTGTATTGGATCAATTTTCCCCAAATTTGAGGCTTGGCCGAATCTTGGATGTTACCCTAAGTCATGATCAATGTTGATTTAGGATTTAATTGAATTGAATTCGGAGTCGGACATGAAAAACCCTAAAATGTCGTGGCATTGTAGCATGTAAAATGATATGATTTTTGATTCAAATGTGTTGGACATGTGTTGATGATAATGAGCATAATTAATTGAGTAAATTGGTGTTTTGGAAATGTTAATTTGGTTAATTAATTATGGCATACACTTTAGGTTAATTAAATTATGAATTTTGGAATTTTGGTAATTTAATTAATGGGCCAAATTTGGAATTGGGCTTGTAAAGTTGTAATTGGGCTCAATGGGCTTGGTTGTGCAAGTTTGGTTAGGCTAAATTGGTTGGATCCATTGGGCCCAAAACCATATCCATAAAGTCCAAATATAACTAATAGACCTTTAATTTTAATTGGGCCTAATGGGCCTAAATTGGTTTCTTGGCAAATAAGGGTGATTCCTTAAATGGGCTTTGGTATTTGGGTTTGACCCATATAGATCAAAAGTCCATGCCTTAAGAAATTAATTAAAATCCCATTGGACTTTGATTAAATTAACATTGGATGTTAATTGGGCTTTGAGACCCGTAACGATTAGATTTAGAATCTAAGTCGTAAAGGCACATTAAAAAGTGTAATATTTAATTTGGAATTAAATATAGAATTAGTATTGAATACAAATTAAATTGGATTTAATGTTGTAGTTTAATATAATTCGAGAATTCATACTTTGAGTACTTGTTCTTAAAACGAGTTGGACTCCTGCAAAATCAAATCATTGTTTGAACATTGGATGGTCATTAAATTTCAGATTAATTAATTGGATTAGATTGATTGATAACATGCTTTGTGTGAATACATGGATACGATGTATGAATAATGTATATCAGATGGATATTAGATGGGTGAGGGCAATTTTGGAAATTATTGTAATAAATTTAGAATTTATTAAATTGGACCTGCGTGTCCAGCCTATTGCCTCTTGACCCTTTGTATTTCTCTTCTCACCTATTCCCCTCAACATAAATGAGGTTTCTTTAGAAGTGTTATGCAATCGGGTAGAAGTAATACTTGTGCTAGCGGGAGAGAAGAAAATGAGAGATTTGTTCTAGGAACAATGTGTTTAAATATCCATCCGCATATCATTATTATATTTATTTATACGCGCCTTATTATGTTTTTAGAATGCATGTTTAAGGGTGTATGATGATGAGACCTTAACAAAGGTAATTAATTGGTTTCCAATTACGCGAAAAACCCTCAACACATATTAAGCGTTTTTCCTTCCATTGAGTGATTCTTACTCAAGATCCAAGATTGGCACTGGTTTGTTGGGCAAAGTCAAGACCTTTGTCTGTCGCGAATGTGTTTGAATCATGTAGGCTTTTTTCCATATCGGTGTCTTGTCCAAGTTGTGATTTGTTGGCCAAAGTCAAGATCACTTCTTGTCCATCGACATCGATTACGAAGCTTTCCATGGTCAATGGGTTCCGTTTAACTGGGATCACTAAGTTTGTTGTGCCAAAGCCAAGGCTTAGTTGATTCAGAGGAAAAATGTTAGGAAATATATTGGATATATTGGCATATATAAGATATATGTTTCAGACTTGGATGTCCACCTACTGGATCTAGGAATTGGATGGGATCCAATTGATCTTAGAGATCTACCTAGTTAATTATCATACAATTTGTTGGCCAAAGTCAAGATTGTGTGTTATTTAACGAGATCCTAGCCCACTAGGAAATAAGGTTTCCCGAGTACTCCACAGAGGGTTAGAGGCTCGTCGAAAAATAGTGGGAGGCAAGTATTAAATTTGCAATATTCGTTTAGTTACTTGCCATACGAGCTCATTTCAATTTTTCGTCAAATAAATTAATATATTATTTGGACTAATATTTAATTGTTGTTTTAATTAAACAGTTGGACTGTATTCAAACTACTTCAATTAATAGTTGATTTTATAATTGCATTATAGTAATTAATATAATTGAATTTAACCAATAAAATTATAGTTGATTATATAGTTAGACTATAGTAATCATTATAATGAATAGTACCTAAAATTGTTGATTAAATAGTTGGACTATTAGAATCAAGATAAATGAAAGATTAGTGTTTAAAATATAAACCTGGGTGAAAATATTTTAAACGGCTTTAATTTTCAAATTGGGAATAAAATCTCAGGATAGTCCTGGGTAACCGAGAAGTTACTTTATTTGATATAGTGACGTCTCGAGCCTAAGCCCGGATCTGAGCAAATAGTAGAACATGATATTTGGAATATTCATGTGATGATAACCTTAGTGTTTATTCTGTTATGCTTGCCGCAAAGACTCCTTAATTTCTTAGTCAGAACTAATGATTAGATCCTTATAGTATGATATTGAAATTGAAGAATCTTCATAGATCTATCCTTAGATCTTAGAAGAACTAATTGCAATAGAAAACTCTTGGAGAGTTAATGGCTATACTCAATGAGACAAAGCCAGAGTTTGCAATAGGGCAAGAAGCGCAAGGCGCATCTTGCTTCGACATCCTAGAAGGCCAAGGCTTGGCCAAAGGCTTATGGGGTGTGGAAAAGGGGCAAAGGCAAAATCATTATAATCTTATGGGAAGACAAATGACATATCCCAAGATGTCTGCCTAAATTGTGGCAAATGGGGTCACTGAAACGTGACTGCCGTATGGACAAGGCATACACGAAGGAAGTGAAGACGGGCAAGGCTTCGACTTCAAATATGTTTTTCATAAACATGTTCGCTACTAGTATTAAAATTAAATTTTAGATACTGGGTGTGGTACATAAATATGTACTGATGTGCAGAATCTGCTAACAAGCAGGATACTGACTTCAAATGAGATTGATCTGCGAATCGGAAACGGGACGAGAGTCGCTGTTTGGACCGTAGAAACCTAAGTTTAGGAACTACCCTTCGGGTATGTACTTAAATTAGGAAACTGTTACAATGTAACTAGTTTGACTAGAAATATTATCTCTATATCAGAGTATAATCCGTTACGGGTATACCTTTATATTCTATAGCACTAAAGTGTTTTATTTTATAAAGATGATATTGAGATAAACACATTATATGTGAATAACAGTATTTATATTTTGAATATAAATGAATCTCAAACGTATAACATGACAAACAAATAGCTCAAACTGATTTAATCAGATGAGACTTATTTGTGGCATTGTTGTCTGGGACATAATCAACAAGACTCGTATATCCACACTTTCGAAGAGTGGATACTAGGACGGATTTGATTCTAATCAAATGATGTCTACAAATCTAGTTTATTGGGAAAATGCCTAAAATACCTTTTTACTTGGTAAAAGTGTAAGTGCCATCGATCTGTTAGCCCTCAGTCATAGTGACGTAAGTGAGCTCATGTCTAGCTAGGCTAGATGTGGATATGAATGTTTCATGACCTTTACGGATGTGGCATCACATTATGGTTATGTGTTTCTTTTGAAACACGAATCAAAAACTTTTGATAAATGCAAAGAGTTTCGACAGGAAGCAGACAGACAGACCGGCTAAAGTATTAAAACAGTCACGGTTAGACCATGATGGAAAATACTTAAGCAATAAGTTTCTCAAATACTTGAAAGAGTATAGTATTCTTTCAATGAGGACTCCTCCCGGAACACGTCAGTCTGATGGTGTGTCCAATGAGAGAAACCGTATTTTGTTGGACATGATAAGGTTAATCATGAGTCTCTCTGAGCTACCATTTCCTTCAAAGGATACGCATTAAACAGTGCAAAACTTATTTTGAATAAGGTTCCATAAAAATCTGTTTGACAGACTTCATATTAGATATGAATAGGAAAGAAACTTGGCTTTCTCATTCCTGAAGATTTGGGTATGCTAGGCATATGTTTGGATGATACCAAACTAGAACCCAAATCGGATAAGTGCCTAATTGTAGTTTATCCTAGGGAAACCTAAGTACAGTACTTATACAACTCATTAAAGAATAATGTAATTGTTGCTCGCCATGCGGTTTTCCTAAGAGGAATACCTATGTGCAGTGGTAAGTGGGAGGAAAGTAAAACTCGATGAAAATCGGAGTAATACTATTCAAGGCACTGATTCCTTAATGGAACACAAACAGTTCATCAGGGATGAAACTATACCAATAATCTTCGAATACACAAGAACTGCGCAAGTCGGAGAGAGTCAGAAAACATTCTGGGAGGTATGGGTTTCTGATCTCACCTCATAAAGATGTCAATCTTATTGAGGAATACGATCTGACTACATATGAGGAAGTGATACAAGGTATCGACTCCCTATTATGGCAAAGTGCCATGATATCCGAAATGGATTCCATGTATACCAACCAAGTTTGGATACTGGTTGTAGTACCGGAAGGCATTGTGCCTATTGGTACTATATAAGTCTTCAAGGAAGACATACATGGAAGGCAACAAACCAACGTACTAAGCTAGGCTTGTAGCGAAAAGGTATCGTTATCAACATTGTGTCGATTACGACGAAACCTTTTATCGTTGCCGTGGTTAAATCCATTTGGACAATGCTTGCTAATTCTACATATTTCATTTATGAAATATGGCAGCAAGAATGCCAAAATCACTTTCCTTAAAAGGAAACCTTTTGGAGGATGTTTACAACATCCTGACGGTTTTGTAGTACCAAAACGAGCAAACAAGGTTTGCAAGTTAATTCGATCCATCATGGATTGAAGCAAGCATTATGTTCTTGGAACTGATGTTTTGATGTAATCATAATGGTGTATGATTTAATTCAAAACGAAAAT
>SKCR01047377.1:0-41138 GCA_019454045.1 Zanthoxylum bungeanum
GCCACCTAAGGGTCTCGTATCAACTCGTAAGTATATATTACCTCATGATATAGTAAGATACGCCTCGGGTGATAATACTTACTTGAATAAGAAAAATTAGTTGAATTCGAATTATATATTCCTTAGTCCATATTCTAATCGAGATTATCAATTATAGATCATCATAGTGTTGGAAAATTATGACCCATAGCATCACTATTTGTAAAAGACATGGTGTTCTTTGTACAAATTAACTATGTGACAAATGAAATTGCTATTTTATCATTTGTAATTGGATTACTTGGATATATAAATGATAAAAGTCCATATGATTAGTACCGAATTAATAAGATATGAGACAATATTAATCCACGAAAGGTTTAATCATTAAATATCCCCAATCGTAGTATTATCGAGACTGGACATCGATAATGCGGAATATGCTAGTATTGCACTTGTGCTCGTTATGGAAGCGTAACGATATAGTTCTCATATATTTAAGTATTGGATACTTATGCAAGTGTGATTGGAGGTTCTGTTAGCCGTTGGACCGGGAACAACTTTGCTCTGGATAGACCCCTCAAAATCCCATTGGTAGTATGGCTATGTGTCTATGGGAATCCGAATCAGGGTAGATGTATTTGGTCTTAACCTGAGATGTGCATCGCTAATACTTGCGACAATCAGTACGCTTTGGTTTTGGTTATCCGAGGCTTTAAAAGGTTCTGTGAACGCCTCTTCTGGGTTTACTGAGAATCGTAGTGTATTGGGTGTGATGTCAAGATGGAAGTATCACTTCAGTCATATGGAGATGATGATCACGTAGGATACAGAACTGTTACTCTTAAATGCTGCAGCTATCGGGATAGTATGACTATGTCATCATTATCCGATTATAGAGACTAGTTGCTAGTGATCTGATATGTGCTTCGTACGGGGCAGACATAATTCCAACCCTAGGCCTATCATGTGACATCCGATACTATATTATATTATGCAATACATTGTATACTATGCCTAATACAGATTATATATATTCCATGTTGAATATATTTCTAGAGAATTGGGTAGGCACAATGATTTGCTAGAAGCCAACCATGTCTTGTAAATCGGTAAGAACGTGGTACCGGGTGCGCACGTGTTCGGATAGTCCAATGACCTTATTTACTGTCAACATATCCAGGAATCTCTTGGGTCGCTTCCCAAAGATTCACCGATGACATTTGATTCGAACAAAATTAATCTGAGATTAATTATGAGAGAGAAAATTAATCTGGGATTAATTACGGCAAGAATTAATCTTGGATTAATCAATAGAGAGAAAATTAATCTGGGATTAATTGCGTCATGAATTAATCTGGGATTAATTCATGTAGAAGAGAAAACGCGATTAATTTGGAATTAATCGGCAAAGTATATTTAAGAGATTAATTGGATTTTACTATTTAATTTATTTATTTGGGCTAAAATAATATATCGGATATATTAATTGAGATTTGATTTCAATACGGAATTAAAAATGGATTTTAATTCAAGTGAACGAATTAATTCGTAAGCGACTTTCGTAATAATTTTACTGGGTATTATTATTTAATTAAATTAGATTTAATTACGCAGCGACGAAAATTTTTTTAGTCGGCTTAAACGAACTGGGCCCAAAGTGTGTTGTGTAAGCCAACCAAATTTTGAATTTAAAGTGGTGGGACCAACTTTACTTACATCATGTGATTGACATGTGATGGAAGTGGTTGGGCATATTAAATGAAAAGTCTTTCACACAAAACATGTTGGGAAGCGGCCGCAAGTGCGCACCGGAAAATTTAGTAAATCAAATTATGATGCCGCTATCCTCTGCCCAAGACACATTTTTTTTTATTATTCTATAAGCCTAGGAATGTTACTATATATTCTAAGCATAAAAACTCATAAAACATGCAAAGAACATAAACCTAAACATGCTAACTATCATAAGAACTCTAATTAAAATAAAGAAAGAAAAAGACTTACTTGAACTGAAGACTCCTCCAGTCCTCCCTCCAATCTACAAGCTTTTCTCGAACTCTGCAAGCTCTTCAACGTTCCAAAGAGCCACCCAAGTGTGTGGCCTCCAAAGGTGCACACACCAAAGCCAAAACTCAATGGCAAGACTACGCCTTGAGTGCACATGTATTTTGCCTTTGGTGCTAGCCTAGGCAAATACCTCAAAAATTTTAACTCGAGGTTCCTATAGTCAATTAGACTTAAGGATCCTCAAAATCAGTGGCTTACACTTAAAATTTAGAGTTGCTCACTTATATAAACCAAAGATATGAAAGGTTTGATGCAAAACTTTGTAAAGAATTCACTGGGTTTATATATGTGCTCCTAAGACAACAAAATTAATTAGGAATCCGATGTGGGATTAGTGCTAATTTAATCTTAGCCATTGGATCTTATTTAGTGGTTTAATGAGATTATAAAACCCTAATAAGAGTTTGGGCCGAATTGAAATTCAAAACAAATAAAAAAAAATTACTATTCACGTTTTATTTATTTATTTATTCCAATTCCCAAAGTGCCCCTATCATCATTCACCAATCCCTAAGCCACTATGGAAACTCATAAATGATATGTTCAATAATTAAACACATTGAACCATTTATGAACAATTCCTACAGCAATCATATATGCTGTTAAATTTGTACTGTGCACTGTTAACCATTGATTTCGACTTTGTTGTGTGTGACCTTTTGGGTTCCCCTCAAGTTGGACATGAAATGAATCGTGATAATTTAATCGAACATAAATTATCCTCCAATCAGATGGTCGTTCGATTTCAATGACCAAGGTTGACATCTAGCAACATGCCAATGCCCCAAATGAGAATGAAAGATATATCTACCCATTATGTATGCGATTTAAATGTGATACGGTTCATCGCCTCATTGTATTCCCTTTTGGGAAGCGGCGACGAGTATGCATCAGAAAAATAAATAATTAAAATTATGATGCCGCTATCCCTTTGCCCAAGACCCATTTGTTTTGATTATTCTTCAAGCCTAGGCATGTTACTATATATTCTAAGCATAAAAACTCATAAAACATGCAAAGTACATAAACCTAAACATGCTAACTATCATAAGAACTCTAATTAAAATAAAGAAAGAAAAAGACTTACTTGAACCGTAGACTCCTCCAGTCCTCCCTCCAATCTACAAGCTTTTCTTGAACTCAGCAAGCTCTTCCACGTTCCAAAGACCCACCCAAGTGTGCGGCCTCCAAAGATGCACACACCAAAGCCAAAACTCAACGGCAAGACTACGCCTTGAGTGCACATGTATTTTTCCCTTGGTGCTAGCCTAGGAAAATACCTCAAAACTTTTAACTCGAGGTTCCTCTAGTCAATTAGACTTAAGGATCTTCAAAATCAGTGGCTTACTCTTAAAACTTTAGAGTTGCTCACTTATATAAACCCAAGATTTGAAAGGTTTGGTGCAAAAATTTGTGAAGAATTCTTTGGGTTTATATAGTGCTCTTAAGACAACAAAATTAATTAAGAAACCGATGTGGGATAAAAGCCAATTTAATCTTAGCCATTGGATATTAATTTAGTGGTTTAATGAGATTATAAAACCCTAATAAGAGTTTGGGCTGAATTGGAATTCAAAACAAATAACAAAAATAAATAAAATTGTTTTACTATTCATGCGGTATTATTTTTTTTATCTATTTATTCCAATTCCCAAAGTGCCCCTATCGTAATTCACCAATCCCTAAGCCACTATGGAACCTCATAAATAATCTGTTCAATAATTAAACATATTGAACCATTTATGAACAATTCCTATAACAATCATATATGTTGTTAAATATGTACTGTGCACTGTTAACCATTGATTTCGACTTTGTTATGTGTGACCTTTTGGGTTCCCCTCAAGTTGGACATGAAATGAATCGTGATAATTTAATCGAACATAAATTAATCTCCGATCAGATGGTTATTCGATTTCAATGACCAAGGTTGACATCTAGCAACCTGCTAAGGCCCCCATATGAGAATGAAAGATATATATACCCATTCTGTATGTGATTTACATATGATATGGTCCCTCGCCTCACTGTATCCCCACATATTGACCTAAGGTACGTAAAGTGTCTACCCATATGGTCAAAGGTATGATGTTGATAGTGTCATGAATCGTCATAACCCAAGAATCTCACATGATTCTTCTGCTGTGACCACAGTCTCAAAGACTGATCACACATATCAACCCGCGAGCTAGAATACTACTCTTATAAGAAAATATTATCTGAGAGAGTGGCAATTCTCTGTTGTATCTTTACAAACTTCATGTGTTTCAACAAATGACCCAATCATACCTTTATGAACGGATCTTTTGAACCGGGGAAGGAGAATGTCAAAGTTATTTGATCCACACATAAGATTATAAGAACCTCAAGTCTAAGGACTAGTCATATAATCCATACATGACAGTTCTCACAGACCCATGTGATAAACACTCCATTTGAAAACTTTCGACGATCAGTTCGATGGACACGAGCAACTCATGCATCCATGTGATACACCAAGTGGACGAATCTCCGCTAGTAGCCTATGAGATCGGCTACCCCACTTAAGGGTGGATCATATCGCCATGCTAGTCTCTCCGCTTTATGAACGCCCATATTATTCATAAAACTATGACTATGAACATTTAAGAGTAATGATTCTCATAAGGCGTGGAAGCCATCGTCTTATTACTCCAAGGGATTTATTACAATGTTGATGATTTATATAAGTTATGTAAGACACGTATAATAAAGATTACCATTTTATTAATTAATGAAAATATTACAAATACATGTACATATAGCCCATCCACAAGTTGGGTATAGGGCATATCCCTAACAATCTCCCACTTGCACTATAACCAACTAGTATGAATCTGGACACCTTCCTCTTGGGTGTGTCCTATCATTCTTTAGTTGAGTCAGCCCTTTAGTCAGAGAATCTACAAGATTATCTTCTGTGGGTATTTTCTCTATAATAACTTCTTTTCTCTCAACAATCTCCCTGATGAGATGAAATCGCCTGAGTACATGCTTGGATTTCTAGTGGGACCTTGGTTCCTTTGATTGAGCAATAGCGCCCGTGTTGTCACAGTATATCGTGATAACATTCCTTATTGTGGGAACACTTCCAGTTCCGTGATGAACTTTTTTATCCAGACTGCTTCTTTAGCTGCCTCAGATGTTGTAATATACTCGGCTTCAGTGGTGGAGTTCGCTGTAGTTGACTGCTTTGAGCTTTTCCAACTGATAGCACCGCCATTCAATGTAAACAAATATCTTGTTTGCGATATGCTGTCATCCCTATCGGTTTGAAAGCTCTCATCACAATAACTAATGACTTTCATCTCAGAACAGTCTCCGTATGTCAAAAACACATCCTTAGTTCTTCTTAGATACTTGATGATTGTTTTGACAGCTACCCAATGTTGCTCACCAGGATTTACCTGATACTTGCTCGTTATGCTAAGAGCATAAGAGACATCAGGTCTTGTACATAGCATGGCGTACATGATCGATCCTATTGCTGAAGCATAATGGATCATACTCATACGCTCTCTATCTGAAGGAGTATGTGGACATTGCTCCTTAGATAATTTGATTCCATGACAAGTAGGTAAATTACCTCTTTTGGAATCTTCCATTTTTAATCTTTTCAAAACTTTATCTATGTACGTAGATTGAGAAAGTCCTAACAACCTCTTAGATCATCACGGTAGATCTTAATGTCGAGGATGTAGGCTGCTTCTCCTAAATCTTTCATGGAGAAATTATGAGATAACCATTGGTTGGTGGCTTGCATCATGGGAATATCATTCCGATGATTAATATGTTATCGACATATAATACAAGAAATACAACAGCACTCCCACTACTTTTCCTGTAAACACAAGGCTCGTCTACATTTTTGATGAAGTCAAATTCTTTGATTGCCTCATCAAATCGTATATTCCAACTTCTGGAGGCTTGCTTGAGTCCATAAATGGATCGTTTAAGCTTGCATAATTTATTATGATCATCCTTAGATGCAAACCCCTCAGGTTGTGTCATATAGACTTCCTCTATGAGGTTTCCATTAAGGAAAGTTATTTTTACATCCATCTGCCAAATCTCATAATCAAAGTGTGCAGCTAGTGCCAGTAAAATTTGAATGAACTTTATCATTACAACAGGCGAGAAGGTTTCCTCATAGTCAATTCCTTGGATTTGTCTATAACCTTTCGCCACCAACCTAGCCCTATAGGTTTTATGTTGCCTTCTGCATCAGTTTTACACTTGTAAATCCACTTGCAGCCTATGGGTTTTATCCCTTCAGGTGCATCTACCAAGTCCCACACTTGATTCTGATACATATAGTCTATTTCGGATTTCATGGCCTCAAGCCACTTGACTGAATCAATGTCACGCATTGCTTCGTCATAACTGGTGGGATCATCATTATCAATGACCTGATCATGTTCCTCATCAATATGGAAACCATATCTTTCAGGCTCATGTCTTTCCCTACTAGACCTTCTAAGTTCATAACCTTGTGGTTGTTCCGTCGCTGCCCTTTTGAGGGGCCTGGGGTTTAGTTCTATGTAGTTTGTTCTTCTCGTACCTCATCGAGGTCAAGTCTACTCCCACTATATTTCTTGGAAGGAATTCATTCTCTAGAAATTTAGCATTTCGTGAGACAAATATTCTTTGTTCATTTGGGACGTAGAACACGTATGCTCTTGAGTTCAAGGCATATCCTACAAACTTACATTTAACTGCCCTATCATCCAATTTGTTAGTTTGTGTGAGCTTGACATATGCGTCACATCCCCAAACTCTTAGATAACTAAGACTAGGACGTTTCCCAGACCATAACTAATATGGTGTTTAACTAACAGTCTTGGAAGGAACTTGGTTTAGTAGTAGTGTTGCAGTTTCTAAAGCAAGACCCCAAAATGAAAGAGGTAGATCCGTGCCTGGCATCATTTATCGGACCATATCTAATAATGTCCGATTTCTCCTTTCGGAGACCCCATTATGCTGTGGAGTTCCTGGAGAGTCCGCTGGGATCAATGCCATTTTCTCTCAAGTAATCTTGAAATTCGTTGCGTAAGTATTCACCACCTCGGTCAGACCTTAGTGACTTAATACTTTTATTAATGGGTTTTCTACTTCAGCTTTGAAGTCTTTGAATTTCTCAAAGGCTTCAGATTTGTACCGCATAAGGTACACATACCCATATCACAAGTGATCATCGATAAAGGTAATGAAGTAGGAGAATCCACCGCTAGCGGTGACAGACATTGGTCCGCATACATTAGATTTTATGAGTTCTAATGTCTCCGATACACGCTGTCCTTTACCTTTGAAGGGTAATTTGGTCATTTTACCAAGTAAACAAGACTCACAAGTTCCATAAGGTTCATATTTGAAGGGTCTGAAATACCGATCCTTAAGTAGCTTAGTTAATCTTGTTTCATTGATATGACATAAGCGACTGTGCCATAGAAGTGATTCATTGAGATTATTCGAGTTAACGCTGTATATATTAGAAGTTGAACATTCTTTGTTAGTTTGTAAGACATAGATACCATTATTCAAAATACTATCTCCATATTTTATTTCATTGAAATAAATAGAACATTCATTACAACTTATTAGGCATGAAAAGCCTTTATTACATAAAGAAGAAATTGAAATGATGTTCTTTACTAGAGAAGGTACATAAACACAATCTTCTAAGTCTAAAACTAAACCATTTGGAAAAACTAATGAATAAGTCCCCACGCATAATGCAGCCAGTTTTGCTCCATTACCTATGAGTAAGTCAACCTCCCCATGACGGAGTCTCATACTGTTTCTCATGCCCTGCACATTGTTACACAAGTGAGTCCCACAACCGGTGTCAAGCACCCAAGTAGAAGGTTCAGAGTTTTGAGAATATAGTTCAATCATATACAACATACATGAAGCATTGGGCTTCTTGGCCTCTTTGGCTTCCTAGCTTCCTTGGCTTTAAAGGATCTGTAGTCTTTCTTCTAATGACCCTTCTTTCCACAAAAGAAACATTTCCCCTTTCCCTTTTTCTTCTCCACCTTACCATTGGGCTTTAGATGATCTGGAGCCTTGGCTTTGCCCTTATTTTTCTTTCGGCCTCGTGGCTTCAGGTCCGTACCCGAAGTATGACAGAGGTTTTAAGGTCCGGTTTTAAGTCATTCTCTACTTGCTTTATCAGATGTGTTATTTTGCTAAAGTAGCTTCTTTATCAGATAGATGAAACTCCATAATAAAGTTAGAGAATTCTTTTGGTAAGGACTGAAGAATTAGATCCTCACATATCTAATGATCCATGATGAACCCGAGGTTGGCCAATTTTTCAATGTGGCCAATCATCGTAAGCACATTTCCACAAACAGATCATTCCTTATACCTTATTTGGAATAAGGCACATGACACTTGGAATCTCACGGTATGAACGGAAGTTGTATACAACTCCTTCAAGTGAAAGATGATGGTTTGAGCATCCATATCTTCGTGAGCTTTCTGAAGTTCTTCCGACATAGAGCCAAGTATTATGCAAACTGCTTGCTAATCATCATCGACGTGTTTGTTCCAAGCATCAAATGTATTTTGGTCAGCATCTTCTGCGGGTTCAGGGGGAAATGGTCTTTCAAGAACATAGAAAATCTTTTCTTGTCGTAAAACAATTTTAAGGTTTCTAAACCAGTCATTGTAGTTGTCCCATTTGAGCTTATGCTCATCAAGGATGGAACGAAGTGATACTCTGTTTGCCATTTGAATTTGTATTTGTATTTTAACCCACTTGTAAGAGAGAATGTTAAAATTCGAATATGTTTTCATTAATGTTTCATAATAACATGGGATTTTTATTATTATGAATTTGCTCACACTCAATTGTTTTAAAATTTTAAGCAAATCGCATCAACCCCAATATGATGTATTTCTTGTGGGCAAGGATCCCATTATCATCATTTCATAACTCTGACTAGGGCCAGTCGTTATAAAATACGATAATTAGGTAGGTTCCCAACCAATTTATGATATAAATCACAATTCCTTGATCATTGGGTTGGGCAATCAAACATGCCATAGCTTATGCTAATCCTTGTGGACACCCAATCTTTGCCACTAAGTTATAAGACCACGCCTAAGGGTCGCTGCGTCTTATGACTCAGAAAAGTCAAACCATTGTCAATAGTACGATTTATGGACAAATTGGTATTGGTCAGTCTGGTAAAGCCTAGTCCTGCCAATACGGTTTAAGCCATTTGGGTCTATACTTTACAATGGGAGGTAAATTTTAAACTTAAATTATTATTGAGGATTTTAGAAAGTTTAAGTGAATAATTATCAAATGGATTCCTCCATTGAAAATTCCCCAGATGGAGGGTGGAGCGAACTCTTTTAAATACCCTTACCTCTTAGGCTCTTATCGCCTTGGTGATAGGAATAAACAATAGATCCTCCAAATTAGTCCAACAATTTAAATATGCTTTAAGGTAAGCTTTGCGTAAATGATTATCTAGATGTCTTCACAGCTTTCCCTTTTGGCTATAAAAAGGTAGTGAGTGAAGAAAGACACCAAATCATTATCTAACTCTAGTAATACCTTTGGTTAAATTAACTTTAGTTTGGAAAGTTTTATTAACGCCTTGGTCCCACCCCACTTGTATCTTTTATAATGTCTTTTATTATAAACAAGTGATTTATATTTATTAGCCTTAAAGGTAATAAATCTCTAAGTTCATCACGAAATAATTACTTAGCTAAGGGATAAGCAATACACTCTCTATTTCTTAGAAAGTCTCTAGATGCTTGCACAGCCAATTCTAATCATACATAGAATCATCAAGCATATGAGTTTTGATATGTTGGAATTATTTTAGGCATTAAATAACTTTGATTAATATTTATTATGATATTGCATTTTATTTTTTCATATAAATTTACTATTCACGTTTTTCTACAGACGCGTGAATTTTAAATACAATTTCACAATTCAAAATTTAACCAAATCATGCACAACCTGTGACTAAAATTAAGTTCAGGGTGTTAGCTTTCCAACGAGCTTTTAAACACCCAATTTCGAGTTCAAATGAGTGAGAACTAATAAAAAAAAACGGCGCTCTGATAGCACTATTGGGAAGCAGCCGCGAGTGCGCAGTGGAAAAATAAATAATTGAAATTATGATGCCGCTTTTCCTTTGCCCAAGACCCATTTTTTTTATTATTCTACAAGCCTAGGCATGTTACTATATATTCTAAGCATAAAAACTCATAAAACATGCAAAGAACATAAACCTAAACATGATAACTATCATAAGAACTGTAATTAAAATAAAGAAAAAAAAGACTTACTTGAACCGTAACTCCTCCTCCAGTCCTCCCTACAATCTACAAGCTTTTCTCGAACTCAGCAAGCTCTTCCACGTTCCAAAGACCCACCCAAGTGTGGCCTCAAAAGATGCACACACCAAAGCCAAAACGCAACGGCAAGACCACGCCTTGAGTGCACATAATTTTGCCCTTGGTGCTAGCCTAGAAAAATACCTCAAAACTTTTAACTCGAGGTTCCTATAGTCAATTAGACTTAAGGATCCTCAAAATCAGTGGCTTGCTCTTAAAAATTTAGAGTTGCTTACTTATATAAACCCAATATTTGAAAGGTTTGGTGTAAAAATTTGTGAAGAATTCTTTGAGTTTATATAGTGCTCCAAAGACAACAAAATTAATTAAGAATCCGATGTGGGATAAAAGCCAATTTAATCTTAGCCATTGGATTTTAATTTAGTAGTTTAATGAGATTAAAAATCCCTAATAAGAGTTTGGGCCGAATTGGAATTCAAAATAAATAACAAAAATAAATTTAAAAAATTTACTATTCACGCGATACTATTCACGTGTTACTATTCACGTGAATAGTAATTTTTTTTTTTCTATTTATTCCAATTATCAAAGTGCCCATATCGTCATTCACCAATCCCTAAGCCACTATGGAACCTCATAAATGATCTGTTCAATAATTAAACATATTGAACCATTTATGAACAATTCCTACAGCAATCATATATGTTGTTAAATATGTACTGTGCACTATTAACCATTGATTTCGACTTTGTTATGTGTGACCTTTTGGGTTCCCCTCTAGTTGAACATGAAATGAATCGTGATAATTTAATCGAACATAAATTATCCTCCGATCAGATGGTCGTTCGATTTCAATGACCAAGGTTGACATCTAGCAACATGCCAAGGCCCCCAAATGAGAAGGAAAGATATATATACCCATTTTGTATGCGATTTACATATGATACGGTCCCTCGCCTCACTGTATCCCCACCAATTGACCTAGGGTACGGAAATTGTCTACCCATATGGTCTAAGGTATGATGTTGATAGTGTCATGAATCGTGCTAACCCAAGAATCTCACATGATTCTTCCGATGTGGCCACAGTCTCAAGCACTGATCACACATATCAACCCGCGAACTGGAATACTACTTTTATAAGAAAATATTATCCGAGAGAGTGGCGATTCTGTTGGACAATTATGACCCATATCATCATTATTTGTACATAACATGGTGTTGTTGTACAAATTAACTATGTTACAAAGGAAATTGCTCTTTTATCATTTGTGATTAGATTACCTGGATATATAAAATGATAAAAGTCCTTATGATTAGTTCCGGATTAATAAGATATGAGACAATATTAATCCACAAAGGTTTTATCATTAAATATCCCTAGTCGTAGTATTATCGAGACTGCACATCGATAATGCGGAATAGACTAGTATTATATTTGTGAGTGTTATAGAAGCGTAACGACATAGTTCTCATATTTTTGGGTATTGGATACTCATGCAAGTGTAATAGGAGGTTCTGTTTACCGATGGTAGGGAAACAGCTTCGCTCTGGATAGACCCATCGGAATCCCATTGGTAGTATGACTATGTGTCTATGGGAGTCCGAATCAGGGTAGGTGTATTTCGTCTTAACCTGAGACTTGCATCGCTAATACTTGCGACAATCAGTATACTTTGGTTTTGGTCGTCCAGGGCTTTAACATGTTCTGTGTACGCCTCTTCTGGGTATACTGAGAATCGTAGTGTATTGGGTGTGATGTCAATATGGAAGTATCACTTCAGTCATATGGAGATGATGATCACGCAGAGATACAGAACTGGTACTCTAAGTGCTATAGCCATCAGGGAAGTATGACAAGTATGACTAGGTCATGACTTTTTGATCATAAAGAGACTAGTTGCTTGTTATCCGATATATGCTTCGTACGGGGCAGACACAACTCCAGCCTCAGGCCTTGCATGTGACATCCGATATTGGATCGCAATACGCAATACTATGTATACTACGCCTGACAAAGATCTTGTATTCCGTAGAAGAATATTTCTGGAGAATTGGGTAGGCACGTTGCTTTGTTAGAAGCCAACCATGTCTTATAAATCGGTAAGTGCGTGGTACCGGGTACGCACGTGTTCGGATAGTCCCATGACCGTATTTACTGCCAACATATCCATGGATCTCTTGGGTCGCATACCAAAGATTCACCGATGATGTTTGACTCGAACAATATTAATCTGGGATTAATTAAGAGAGAGAATATTAATCTTAGATTAATTTAGAGAGAGAATTAATCTGGGATTAATTATCAGAGAAAGAATTAATCTAGGATTAATTGCGTCGAGAATTTATCTGGGATTAAATTCGTCGAGAGGAGAAAACGCGATTAATTTGGAATTAATCGGTAAAATAAATTTAATAGTTAAATTAGATTTTACTATTTAATTTATTTAATTGGACTAAATAATATATTAGATATATTAATTGAAATTGGATTTCAACGGGAAATTAAATTGGATATTAATTTTAGCGAACGAATTAATTTGGAATTAATTCGCAAGCGACTTTAATAATAATTTTGCGAGACATAATTATTTAATTAAATTAGATTTAATTACGTCGCGATGGAATATTTGTTTAATTGGATTAAATGAACCCACGCCCAAAGTGTGTTGAGAAAGCCAACTAGATTTGGAATTAAATGGGTGTGACCCATGACTCACATCAATTGTCAATAATTGATAGAAGTGGTTGGCAATAGTGTTTGGATATTTATTTAAACACTCAACACATTTATTATTATTTTTTTTGTTTAATCTCTCTCCCCCGAATTTTGGCTTTACTTTTGGCCGAATGGCCACTTTATTTGGCCGAAAAGGCAAAATTTTGGCTTCTCTGACTTCTTTTAAATATGCCGAAAAAAGGAATAGCAAGTGGCTTGCTTCCTTTTGTTATATGGCCACTGATTTCATTTTAAAATAAATGAGCTGTAAGCCAAAAACAAATGCTTTCTCTCTCGCACATGAAGATTAGGCCGAAATGGCCAACAAAATGGACAAAGTCCGAATGGCCTCCAAAATCCAGCAAGGCTGAATGGCCCTCTGATTTGATCAGCTTGGCCGTTTGCTTCCCTCTCTCTCTCGGACAAATTTGTTTCTCCTTGGGAGATAAAATTTGTTCCATTTGTTTTTGCTAGCATATATGGGAGTCAAATGAAGGTGATAGAGATACTCACCCATGAGCTTGGAAGCTTCAACATCCATGAAAAGTTTTGAAAGTCAAAGCCGATCAATGTAAGTTTATTCCGAAAACTTCTTGATTTATTCACACACGAATCACGCTTAGAGATCCCGTGGCATGTCTAGGACACTAACAATTGGTATCAGAGTGAGATCTAAGCTTGATTTAATTTCTAGGGTTTGTAAACTTTAATTTGAGATTTTATGCTTGGAGTATGTATTTTCTTAAATTGATGGTTTGGTTGAGCTTGTATGATGTTTAATTAGATTTGTACATCATTGATTTTGTGATAAATTGATTAGATCAAAAATTCCCAAAATCCATGCTTGGCGGATTACTACCCTAGGAAAGCTCAGGTTATTTTGAATTAGACTATTGGATATGTTGATTCACATGAAATTGAATATTAATTGTTGATTTAATTAGATTGAAATCAAAATTGGATGTTAATTTCATGTATTTCTGTGAGATGTGAAGCATGTTATAGAATTGATTTTGCCCCAATTTTGTTTTGGACATGAATGTGGGAATTAGGCATGATTAATTAGATTAAATTAATATTTTGGAAACATTAGGTTAATTAATTAATTATGATGATTGCACTTTAATTGAATTAATATATAATTTAGAATGTTGTATTAATTTAATTGTTGTATTTGGGCTAATGGACTTGGTTGGGCCAAATTTTAGTCTTGGATTATATTTGGGCCCAAACCATTTCCATAAAGTCCAAAATATGACTTTTGGGCCTTTAATAATTTAATTAGGCCTAATGGGCCAAAATTGATTCTATGGCATATGGTGATTCCTAATGGGCCTAGGCATTATGGGTTAGATCCATTTTGGCCGAAAGTCCAAGCCTAAAGAATTAATTAAAAGCCCATTGGACTTTAATTGAATAGTATTGGATACTAATTAGGCCTTTGAGACCCATTAAGATTGGATTTGGAATCCAAGTCTTTAAGGCACATAAATAAGTGTAATTATTTAATTTGGAATTAAATATGAATTAGTATTTGATACAATTTAAATTGGATTTAAAATTATAGTTCGATATAATTCAAGAATACTTACTTTGAGTATTTATTCTTAAACGAGTTTGACTCGCGCAAATCAAATCGTTGTATGAACATTGGATGGTCATTAATCAAAGATTAATTAATTGAATTAGATTGATTGAATAACATGCTTTGTGTGAATACTTGGATGTATGTATGAATAATGTATATCAGATGGATATTAGAAGGGTGAGGGTAATTTTGGAAATTGTTGTAATAAATTTAGAATTTATTGAATTGGACATGCGTGTCCAGCCTATTACCTCTTTTCTCATTGTATTTCTCTTCTCACCAATTCCCCTCAATGTAAATGAGGTTTTCTTGATAAGTATTATGTAATGGGTAGAAGTATGAATAGTGCTAGCGGGAGAGAGGAAATAGAGAGATTTGTTCTAGGAACAAATTGTATTATATATCCATCCGCATATCATTATTATTTTATCGCACCTTATTATGCTTTTAGAATGCATACTTAAGGGTGTATGATGAGACATAATCAAAGATAATAAATTGGTTGCCAATTTACGCGAAAACCCACAACAAATATTAAGTGTTTTCCTTCATTTGAGTGATTCATTCTCAAGATCCAAGATTGGCACTGGTTTGTTGGCCAAAGTCAAGACCTTTGTCCATCGCAGATGTGTTTGAATCATGGAGGCTTTGTTCCATATCGTATGTCTTGTCCAAGTTGTGATTTGTTGGCCAAAGTCAAGATCACTTCTTGTCCATCGACATCGATTACGAAGCTTTCCAAAGTCAATGGGTCCCGCTTAACTAGAATCATTAAGCTTGTTGTGCCAAAGCCAAGGCTTAGTTGATTCAGAGGAAAAGGTTAGGAAAATATATTGGATATATTGGCATATATATTATATATATGTTTCGGACTTGGAGGTCCACCTACTGGATCTAGGAATTGGATGAGATCCAATTGATCTTAGAGATCTACCTAGTTAAGTTTCATACAACTTGTTGGCCAAAGTGAAGGTTGTGTGTTATTTAATGGGATCCTAGCCCACTAGGAAACTAGGTTTCCCGAGTACTACACAGAGGGTTAGAGGCTCGTCGAAAAATAGTGGGAGGCAAATATTAAATTTGTAATTTCGTTTAGATACTTGCCAATACGCGCTCATTTTATTTTTCGTCATTAATTATTAATATATTAGTTGGACTAATATTCAATTGTTGTTTTAATTTAACTGTTGGACTGTATTCAAACTACTTCATTTGTAGTTGGTTATATAATTGGATTATAGTAATCAATACATTTGAAAGTAACCAATCAATTATAGTTGATTATATAGTTAGACTATAGTAATCATTATATTTAATTGTACCTGAAATCGTTGATTGGATAGTTGGACTATAGCAATCAAGATGACTGAAAGATTAGCGTCAAATGACATAATACTGGGGAAAATGTCTTTAACGGCTTTAATTTTCAGATTGGGAATAGAACTTCAGGATAGTCCTGGGAGTTGAGAAGTTATTCTATTTGATAGAGAAACCTCTCGAGCATGAGCCCGGAGTTGAGCAAATAGTAGAGCATGAGCTTGGGAAGACTCATTGTGATGATAACTTTAGTGCTCAATCTGTTATGCACAGCCAGAGCTTCTTAAAAGGACATATCCCAAGTTGTCTGCCTAAACTGTGGCAAACGGGGTCACTAGATGTGTGACTGCCGTATGGACAAGGCAGACATGAAGGAAGTGAAGGCGGGACAAAGTTCCAGCTTCAAGAATATTTGTTATAAATGTGTTCACTACTGGTTTTAAAATTGGATTTTTGATACTAGAAGTGGTACATGAATATATGTACTGATGTGTAGAATCTGCTGGTAAGCAGAAGACTGGCTTCAGGTGAGATTGACCTACAAGTCGGAAACAGGACGAGAGTCATTGTTTTGGCCGTAGGAACCTAAGTTTTGGAACTACCCTTTCGGCATGTACTTAAACTAGGAGACTGTTATAATGTATCTAGTTTGACTATGAACATTATCTTTGTATCTAGTTTAACCCGTTGCAGGTATACCTTTGTATTCCAGAACACAATGTGTTCTGTTTATAAAGATGATATTGAGATATACACATTAGATGTGAATAACAATATTTATATTTTGAATATTAATGTATCTCAAACATATAACATGACAAACAAATAGCTCAAATTGAGTAATCAAATGAGACTTATTTATGGCATTGTCATCTGTGATGCATTAACAAGACTCGTATATCCACACTTTCGAAGAGTGGATACTAGGACGGATTTGATTCTAATTTAAATGATGTCTACGAATCTAGTTTATTAGGCAAAATGCCTAAAACACTTTTTACTTGGTAAAAGTGCAAGTGCCACCGATCTGTTAGCCCTCGTTCACAGTGACGTAAGAGGGCCCATGTCTAGCTAGGCTAGAAGTGGATCTGAATACTTCATAACCTTTACGGGTGTGGTATCGCGTTATGGTTATGTGTATCTTATGAAACACAAGTCAGAATCTTTTGAGTAATTCATAGAGTTTCGACACGAAGTAAGAAAACAAACTAGTGACAAAAGAAATTGCTCTTTCATCATTTGTGATTAGATTACCTGGATATATAAATAATAAAAGTCCTTACGATTAGTTCTGGATTAATAAGATATGAGACAGTATTAATCCACAAAGGCTTAATTATTAAATATCCCTAGTCGTAGTATTATTGAGACTGGACATCGATGATGCGGAATAAACTAGTATTACACTTGTGCGTGTTATGGAAGCGTAACGGCATAGTTCTCATATTTGGGTATTGGATACTCATGCAAGTGTAATAGGAGGTTCTTTTTACCGATGGTACGGAAACAGCTTCGCTCTGGATAGACCCCTCGGAATCCCATTGGCAGTATGACTATGTGTCTATGGGAGTCCGAATCAGGGTAGGTGTATTTGGTCTTAACCTGAGACTTGCATCGCTAATACTTGCGACAATCAGTATACTTTGTTTTTGGTCGTCCAGGGCTTTAACAGGTTCTGTGTACGCCTCTTCTGGGTATACTGAGAATCGTAGTGTATTGGGTGTGATGTCAAGACGGAAGTATCACTTCAGTCATATGGAGATGATGATCACGCAGGGATACCGAACTGGTACTCTAAGTGCCATAGCCATCGGGGAAGTATGACTAGGTCATGACTTTTCGATCATAAAAAGACTAGTTGCTTATGATCCGATATATTCTTCGTACGGGGCAGACACAACTCCAGCCCCAGGCCTTGCATGTGACATCCGATATCGGATCGCAATACACAATACTACGTATACTACGCCTGACAAAGATCTTGTATTCCGTAGAAGAATATTTCTGGAGAATTGGGTAGGCACGGTACTTTGTTAGAAGCCAACCATGTCTTGTAAATCGGTAAGTGCGTGGTACCAGGTACGCACGTGTTCGGATAGTCCGATGACCGTATATACTGCCAACATATCCAGGGATCTCTTGGGTCGCATCCCAATGATTCACCGATGATGTTTGACTCGAACAATATTAATCTGGGATTAATTAAGAGATGGAATATTAATCAGGGATTAATTTAGAGAGATAATTAATATGGGATTAATAATCAGAGAAAAAATTAATCTGGGATTAATTGCGTCGATAATTTATCTGGGATTAAATTCGTCGAGAGGAGAGAACGCGATTAATTTGGAATTCATCGGTAAAATAAATTTAATAGTTAAATTGGATTTTACTATTTAATTTATTTAATTGGGCTAAATAATATATTAGATATATTAATTAAAATTGGATTTCAACAGGAATTAAATTGGATTTTAATTTTAGCGAACGTATTAATTTGGAATTAATTCGCAAGCGACTTTAATAATAATTTTGCGAGGCATAATTATTTAATTAAATTAGTTTTAATTACGTCGCTACGGAAAATTCGTTTAAATGGATTAAACGAACCCGGGCCCAAAGTATGTTGAGAAAGCCAACTATATTTGGAATTAAATGGGTGAGACCCATAACTCACATCAATTGTCAATAATTGATAAAAGTGATTGGCAATAGTGTTTGGATATTTATTTAAACACTCAACACATTTAATAATTTTTTTTCTTAATCTCTCTCCCCCGAATTTTGGCTTTACTTTTGGCCGAATGGCCTTGAGTTCAGCTAGGCCGAATGGCCACTTTATTTGGCCGAAAAGGCAAAAGCCAATTTTGGCTTCTCTGACTTCATTTAAATATGCCGAAAAAAGGAATAGCAAGTGGCTTACTTCCTTTTGTTATATGGCCACTGATTTCATTTTAAAATAAATGAGCTGTAAGCCCAAAACAAATGCTCTCTCTCTGGCACATGAAGATTAGGCCGAATGGCCCTCTAATTTGATCAGCTTGGCCGTTTCCTTCCCTCTCTCTCTCGGAAAAATTTTTTTCTCCTTGGGAGATAAAATTTGTTCCATTTATTCTTGCTATCATATATGGGAGTCAAATGAAGGTGATAGTGATACTCACCCATGAGCTTTGAAGCTTCAACATCCATGAAAAGTTTTGAAAGTCAAAGCCGATCAATGTAAGTTTATTCCGCAAACTTCTTGATTTATCACGCACGAATCACGCTTAGAGATCCCGTGGCATGTATAGGACACTAACAGATTCTCTGTTGTATCTTTACAAACTTCATGTGTTTCAACAAATGACCCAATCATACCCTTATGACCGGATCTTTTGAACCGGGGAAGGAGAATGTCAAAGTTATTTGATCCACACATAAGATTTAAAGACCTCAAGTCTAATGACTAGTAATATAATCGATACATTAAAGTTCTCACAGACACATGTGATAAACACTCCATATGAAAACTTTCGGCGGTCAGTTCGATGGACACGAAGAACTCATGCATCCATGTGATACACCAAGCGGACGGATCTCCGCTAGTAGCCTATGAGATTGGCTACCCCACTTAAGGGCGGATCATATCATCATGCTAGTCTCTCCGCTTTGTGAACGCCCAGATTATTCACAAAACTATGACTATGAACATTTAAAAGTAATGATTCTCATAAGGTGTGGAAGCCATCGTCTTATTACTCCAAGGGCTTTATTACAGTGTTGATGATTTATATAAGTTATGTAAGACACGTATAATAAAGATTTCCATTTTATTAATTAATGGAAATATTACAAATACATGTACATATAGCTCATCCACAAGTTGGGTATAGAGCATATCCCTAACATCCCCACCATTTGACCTATGGTATAGAAAGTGTCTACCCATATAGTCAAAGGTATGATGTTGATAGTGTCAGAAATCGTGCTAACCGAAGAATCACTCATGATTCTTCCGCTGCGGCCACAGTCTCAAGCACTGATCATACATATCAACCCGCGAACTGAAATACTACTCTTATAAGAAAATATTATCCGAGAGAGTGGCGATTCTCTATGTATCTTTACAAAATTCATGTGTTTCAACAAATGACCCAATCATACCCTTATGACCAGATTTTTTGAACCGGGGAAGGAGAATGTCAAAGTCATTTGATCCACAAGTAAGATTGTAAAGACCTCAAGTCTAAGGACTAGTCATACAATCGATACATGAAAGTTCTCACAGACAGATTGGATAAACAGTCAATGTGAAAACTTTCGGCGATCAGTTCGATGCACACGAGCACCTCATGCATCCATGTGATACACCAAGCGGACGGATCTCCGCTAGTAGCCTATGAGATCAGCTACCCCACATAAGGGCGGATCATATCATCATGCTAGTCTCTCCACTTTCTGAACACCCAGATTATTTATAAAACTATGACTAGGAACGTTTAAGAGTAATGATTCTCATAAGGCGTGGAAGCCATCATCTTATTACTCCAAGAGCTTTATTACAGTGTTTGATGATTCATATAATTTATGTAAGACACGTATAATAAAGATTTCCATTTTATTAATTAATAAAATTATTACAAATACATGTACATATAGCCCATCCACAAGTTGGGTATAGGGCATATCACTAACAATCTCCCACTTGCACTATAGCCAACTAGTATGAATCTGGACACCATACTCCCGGATGTGCCTATCATGCTTTTATTGAGTCAGCCATTTAGTCAGAGAATCTGAAAGATTATCTTCTATGGGTATTTTCTTTATAATAACTTATTTTCTCTCAATAATCTCCCTGGTGAGATGAAATCCCCTGAGTACATGCTTGGATTTCTGGTGGGACCTTGGTTCATTTGATTGAGCAATGGCACCCATGTTGTCACAGTACATCGTGACGCCATTCTTTATCGCGGGAAGCACTTCCATCTCCGTGATGAACTTCTTAACCATACTGCTTCTTTAGCTGCCTCAGATGCTGCAATATACTCAGCTTCAGTGGTGGAGGCCGCTGTAGTTGACTGCTTTAAGCTTTTCCAACTGACAGCACCCTCATTCAAAGTAAACAGATATCCTGTTTGCGATCTGCTGTAATCCCTATCGGTCTGAAAGCTCGCATCACAGTAACCAATGACTTTCATATCAGAAAAATCTCCGTATGTCAAAAACACATCCTTAGTTCTTCTCAGATACTTGAGGATTGTTTTGACAGCTGCCCAGTGTTGCACACCAGGATTTGCCTGATACCTGCTCGTTATGCTAAGAGCATAAGAGACATAAGGTCTTGTATATATCATGGCTTACATGATTGATCCTATTGCTGAAGCATAAGGGATCCTACTTATACTATCACTATTTGAAGGAGTATGTGGACATTGCTCATTAGATAATTTGATTCCATGAGAAGTAGGTAAATTACCTCTTTTGGAATATTCCATTTTGAATTTTTTTCAAAACTTTATCTATGTATGTAGATTGAGAAAGTCCTAACAACCTCTTGGATCTATTACGGTAGATCTTAATGCCGAGGATGTAGGCTGATTCTCCCAAATCTTTCCTGGAGAAATTCTGAGATAACCATTGCTTGGTGGCTTGCATCATGGGAATATCATTCCCGATGATTAATATGTCATCGACATATAATACAAGAAATACAACAACACTCCACTCCTTTTTTGTAAACACAAGGCTCGTCTACATTTTTGATGAAGTCAAATTCTTTGATTGTCTCATCAAATCGTATATTCCAACTTCTGGAGGCTCGTTTGAGTCCATAAATGGATCTTTTAAGCTTTCATACTTTATTATGATCATCCTTAGATGCAAACCCCTCAGGTTGTGTCATATAGACTTCCTCTACGAGGTTCCCATTAAGGAAAGTTGTTTTGACATCCATCTGCCAAATCTCATAATCAAAGTGTGCAGCTAGTGCCAGTAAAATTTGAATGGACCTTATCATTGCAACAGGCGAGAAGGTTGTTGGACAACTATGACCCATAGCGTCACTATTTGTATAGATCATTGTGTTGTTGTACAAATTAACTATGTGACAAAGGAGATTGCTCTCTTATCATTTGTGATTAGATCACCATGATGTATAAATGATATGAGGTCCATATGATTTGTTCCTGGATTGAGAATGATATGAGACAGTATCAATCCACGAAGGATAAATCATTAAATATCCCTAGTCAGAGTATTATCGAGATTGGACATCGATAAATACGTAAAAGACTAGTATTACACTTGTGCGCGTAATAAGGGCACAAACGGCATAGTTCTCATATATTTGGGTATAGGATACTCATGTAAGTGTAATAGGAGGTTGTGTTTTACCGATGATATGGGAAATAGCTTCGCTCTGGATAGACCCCCTCTGAATTCCATTGGTAGTATGACTATGTGTCTATGGAAGTTCGAAATCAGGGTAGGTGTATTTGGTCTTAACCTGAGACTTGCACCGCTAATACTTGCGACAATCAATATACTTTGGTTTTGGTCGTACAGGGCTTTAACACGTTCTGTGTACGCCTCTGCTGGATATATTGAGAATCGTAGTGTGTTGGGTGTGATGTCAAGACGGAAGTATCACTCCAGTCATATGGAGATGATGATCGCGTAGGGATATAGAACTGGTTCTCTAAAGGGTTACAACCATTGGGATAATATGACTTGGTCATGATTATCCGATAATAAAGAGACTAGTTGCTAGTGATCCGATATATGCTTAATACGGGGCAGACACTGTACCAGCCCCAGGCCTTGCATGTGATCATCCGATACTGGATCGAAATATGCAATACTACGTATACTACGCCTGATATAGATCTTATATTCCTGTAAGGATATTTCTGGAGAATTGGGTAGGCATGGCGCTTTGCTAGAAGCCAACCTTGTCTTGTAAATCGGTACAAATGTAGTACAAGGTACTTACGTGTTCGGATAGTCCGACGACCGAATTTACTGCCAACATATTCAGGGATCTCATGGGTCATTTCCCGAAGATTCACCGATGACGTATGACTCGCACTTTTAATTAATATTGGATTAATTAGATGAGAGAGAAAATTAATCTGGGATTAATTGCGGAAATATTTTATCTGGGATAAAATATCAATAAAAGAGAGAACGATTAATTTAGAATTAATCGATAAAATAATATATTCGATATATTAAACGAAATTGGATTTCGACGCGGAATTGAAATTAGATTTTAATTTGGGCGAACCAGTTAATTTAGAATTAATTCGTTTGCGATGTGAATAGTGATTTCTCTAGGCATAATCATTTAATTACGTTGCAACGTAAAATTCGTTAATTTGGAATTAGAGAACCCGAGCCCGGGATTGTTTGCGAGTGCATTCACATTTCGAATTCGAGTGCGGCACGCAAGTCAAATCAAGCATCAAATCGCTAGTCACATCTAGCGTCACATCATTCGTCAATCAAGTGATAGATGTCTTTCACTTTGAGTGATTGACACCAGTCACTATTCATGAGTGATGTGAGTTGATGGAAAGCTTTTTGAAAGCTTGAATGACATTTATTGTTATTTTAATATTTGGTATATGTTATTTGATTTTGGAAATCAATTACAACACAACATTTTTTTCTCTCTCAATCTCTTCATCTCTCTCACGCCCAACAATGGCCATTTTCTTCTGGTTTTACCGAGAGCCAATGAAGAAAAGGGAAGCAAAGTGTGATGTTTTTGTGGCAAAAACATCAAGAGCTAGCACTCCGAGAGACATGCGAAGGTGATAGGGAAGTCCACCCATGAGCTTGGAATCATCTAACAAAGCTTGGAGCTTTCATGGAGGAAGATGAGGGCCGAATTTGAGGACTGCCCAGCTGCTCACTACCGAGAGGTCCATAGGGCAGAAAATAATTTTTGTTTGTTGCCGCGTCGCTCAACCCATCGATGTGAGTATTCTGTAACTTCCTTGATTGTATTCGCACTTATTTCTTGCTTGTTATTCGATCCTCAGGACCGTAGAAACTCCAACAATGGTATCAGAGCGGAGTAAAAGCATGAAATTTGATTAGGGCTTAAAATTTGGGTAAAATGTATTTGAGCATGATTTGATTAAATTGGATGTTTGAGTATGCTTAATACATATTTAATTGAAAATTGATTGGATCAATTTGATGAAAAATTGTTTGGAACATTTTTCCCCAAAATCCTTAGCTTTGCCGAATGGATACTAAGCCCTACTGTCTTGGATTTTTTTATTTTTGATCATTGGATGTGTTGGAAATCAATTAGGAATGTTGATTTAATGTTGAATTTGATTCAATTGGATTGGATTTAAAATCGGACAAATAAATCACCATAAAGCTGAGACATTAGAAGCATGATTGGGTTTGATTTTTGATTAAATTATGTTGGACATGATTTAATCTTGATAAGAATGATTAATTGCACAAATTTGTGTTCTGGAAATATTGATTAGGGTAATTAATTGTGTAATACACATTGTGTAATTAAATAGTGAAATTGGGTTTTTGTAATTTAATTATGTTGGGCCTATTTTGTTAAAATGGGCTTGAATGTTGTAAATGGGCTTATTGGGCTTGGTTGTACCAAGATGGGTTTAGGCTAAATTGGTTGGATCCAATTGGGCTCAAAACCGCTTCCATAAAGCCAAAATGCGACTAATGGACCTTAATTATTTAATTGGGCCTAATGGGCCTAAATTGATTTCTAGGCTTATAGGGTAATTCCTTGATTGGGTTTTGGTTATTGGGTTTGACCCGTGTTGACCAAAAGTCCACGCCTTAAAGAAATTAATTAAAAGCCCATTGGACTTTAATTAAATTGACGTTGGACGTTAATCGGGCTTTGAGACCCGTAACGATTAAATTTGGAATTTAAGTCGTAAAGGTTCGTTAAATAAAGTGTAATATTTAATTTGGAATTAAATAGTGAATTAGTATTAAATACAAATTGAATTGTATTTAATTTTGTAGTTTAATTTAATTCGGGAATTTGTACTTTGAGTACTTATTCGCAAAACGAGTTTGACTCGCGCAAAATCAGATCATTGTTTGAACATTGGATGGTCACTAATTATCAGATTAATTAATTTGATTAGATTATTGATAACATGCTTGTGTGAATACATAGTTGTGATGCATGAATAATGTATATCAGATGGATATTAGATGGGTGGGGCAATTTTAGAAATTGCTGTAATAAATTTAGAATTTATTAATTGGACCTGCGTGTCCAGCCTTATTACCTCATTACTCTTTGTATTCTCTTCTCACATATTCCCCTCAATGTAAATGAGGTTTCTTAGAAGTATAGTGTAACGGGTAGAAGTAAATACTTGTGCTAGCGGGAGAGAGGAAATGGAGAGATTTGATCTAGGATCGATGTGTAAAGTATCCATCCACATATCATTATTATTTTATTTATACGCGCTTTATTATGTATTTAGAATGCATGTTTAATGGTGTATGATGATAAGACCTTAACAAAGATAATAAATTAGTTGCCAATTTGCACGCGAAAAACCCTCACAAAATATTAAGCGTTTTTCCTTCCATTGAGTGCTTCTTACTCAAGATCTAAGACTGGCATTGGCTTGTTGGCCAAAGTCAAGGCCTTTGTCCGTCGATGATGTGTTTGAATCACGAGAGCTTTGTTCCATATTGGTGTCTTGTCCAAGTTGTGGTTTGTTGGCCAAAGTCAAGACCACTTCTTGTCCATCGACATTGATTACGAAGCTTTCCATGGTCAATGGGTTCCGTTTAACTGGGATCACTAAGTTTGTTGTGCCAAAGCCAAACTTAGTTGATTCAGAGGAAAAAGGTTAGGTAATATATTTGATATATTGGCATATATAAGATATATATTTCAGACTTGGATGTCCCTTTACTGGATCTAGGAATTGGATTGGATCCAATTAATCTTAGAGATCTACCTAGTTAATTATCATACAATTTGTTGGCCAAAGTCAAGATTGTGTGACATTTAACGGGATCCTAGCCCGATAGGAAACACGGTTTCCCGAGTACTCGACAGAGGGTTAGAGGCTCGCCGAAAAATAGTGGGAGGCAAGAATTAAATTTGCAATATTCGTTTAATTACTTGCCATAGCGCTCAATCAAATATCATTCGTCATATATATTAAATGTTAGTTGGACTAATATTTAAATTCGTCATATATATTAAATGTTAAGAACATCCATTAGTATCTTAGAGAACTAAAGATGATGTCTTAATCTATGGAGGAGGAGAACTTGAAGTGACTGGGATCACTACTGCAAGTTTCCTAACCGATAAAACAACTAAAAGTCGCAAAACGGTACTACACAGTTTGAATAACGGAACAGTGAGCTGGAAATCTTCCAAGTAATATACTGTTACCGAATAAACAACAAATGCGGATTATTCATGCAGCTGAGGCAGCAATAGAAGCCATTTGGGTCGATAATAAATCTAATTAGATTAGATATAGTTTAATTAGCAGCTGAGCTAGGTGTCAGCACATGCTAAAGAATTAATGGTCTCATCAACGATCCAGATACATACTTCGATATTCATCCGATTCGTTCGGATCATACATCGTGGTGATGTAATGATCGAATAAATCGCATCAAATGATAATCATGCAAATCCGCTGACGAAAGTCTTTTCTCAACAGTTTGAGCCAACCGTACGTAGTTCGGGTGTCAGACACTCGAGTGACTGGCTATAGGCCAATTGGGAGATTGTTGGACAACTATGACCCATAGCGTCACTATTTGTACAGATCATGGTGTTGTTGTACAAATTAACTATGTGACAAAGGAGATTGCTCTCTTATCATTTTTGATTAGATCACCATGATGTATAAATGATATGAGGTCCTTATGATTTGTTTGTGGATTGAGAATGATATGAGACAGTATCAATCCATGAAGGATAAATCATTAAATATCCCTAGTCATAGTATTATCGAGATTGGACATCAATAAATACGTAAAAGTCTAGTATTACACTTGTGCGCGTTGTGAGGGGACAATGGCATAGTGCTCATATATTTGGGTATAGGATACTCATGCAAGTGTAATAGGATGTTGTGTTTTACCGATGGTACGGGAAATAGCTTCGCTCTGGATAGACCCCCTCGGAATTCCATTGGTAGTATGACTATGTGTCTATGGAAGTCCGAAATCAGGGTAGGTGTATTTGGTATTAACCTGAGACTTGCATCGCTAATACTTGCGACAATCAATATACTTTGGTTTTGGTGGTCCAGGGCTTTAACAGGTTCTGTGTATGCCTCTACTGGGTATATTGAGAATCGTAGTGTGTTGGGTGTGATGTCAAGACGGAAGTGTCACTCCAGTCATATGGAGATGATGGTCACGTAGGATACGGGACTGGTTCTCTTAAATGCTGCAGCTATCAGGATAAAATGACAAGGTCAGGTTTATCTGATTATAGAGACTAGTCACCAGACATCCGACATGTGATTCGTACGAGGTAGACACAATTCCAGCCCCAGGCCTAGCACGTGATCATCCGATACTGGACAGAAATACGCAATACTATGTATACTACGCCTGATATAGATCCTTTATTCCTGTTAGGATATTTCTGGAGAATTGGGTAGGCATGACGCTTTGCTAGAGGCCAACCTTGTCTTGTAAATCGGTATAAACGTAGTACTTGGTACTTACATGTTCGTATAGTCCGACGACCGAATTTACTGCCAACATATCCGGGGATCTCATGGGTCGCTTCCCAAAGATTCACCGATGACGTATAACTCGCACTCTAAATTAATCTGGGATTAATTAGAAGAGTGAGAAAATTAATCTGGGATAAAATATCAATTAAAGAGAGATAACGATTAATTTGGAATTAATCGAGTAATTAATATATTTGATATATTAAACGAAATTGGATTTCGACGCGGAATTAAAATTAGATTTTAATTTGGGCGAACGAATTAATTTAGAATTAATTCGTTAGCGATGTGAATAGTGATTTCGCTAGGCGTAATCATTTAATTACGACGCAACGGAAAATTCGTTAATTTGGAATTAGCGAACCCGAGCCCAGAATTATTTGCGAGCGCATTCGCATTTCGAATTCGAGTGCGGCACGTAAGTCAAATCAAGTGTCAAATCGCTAGTCACATCTAGCGTCACATCATTCGTCAATCAAGTGATAGATGTCTTTCACTTTGAGTGATTGACACCAGTCACTATTCATGAGTGATGTGAGTTGATTGAAAGCTTTTTGAAATCTTGAATGACATTTATTGTTATTTTAATATTTGGTATATGTTATTTGATTTTGGAAATCAATTACAACACAACACTTTATCTCTCTCAATCTCTTCATCTCTCTCACGCCCAAACAAGGGCCATTTTCTTCTGGTTTTTCCGAGAGCCAAGGAAGAAAATGGAAGCAAAGTGTGATGTTTTTGTGGCAAAAACATCAAGAGCTAGCACTCCGAGAGACATGCGAATGTGATAGGGAAGTCCACCCATGAGCTTGGAATCATCTCACAAAGCTTGGAGCTTTCAAGGAGGAAGATGAAGGCCGAATTTGAGGTTTGCCCAGCTGCTCACTGCCGAGAGGTCCAGAGGGCAGAAAATAATTTTCGTTCGTTGCCGCGTCGCTCAACCGATCGATGTGAGTATTCCGTAACTTCCTAGATTGTATTCGCACTTATTTCTTGCATGTTATTCGATCCTCGGGACCGTAGAAACTCCAACAAAGGTTTCGTCATAGTCAATTCCTTGGATTTGTCTATAACCTTTCGCCACTAACCTAGCCTTATAGGTTTGGATGTTTCCTTCTGCATCAGTTTTACACTTGTAAATCCACTTGCAACCTATGGGTTTTATCCCTTCAGGTGCATCCACCAAGTCCCAGACTTGATTCTCATACATATAGTCTATTTCGGATTTTATGGCCTCAAGCCACTTGACTGAATCATTGTCACACATTGCTTCGTAATAACTGGTGGATCGTCATTATCAATGACCTGATCATGTTCCTCATCAATATGGAAACCATATCTTTCAGGCTCATGTCTTTCCCTACCAGACCTTCTAAGTTCATAACCTTGTGGTTGTTCCGTCGCTGCCCTTTTTAGGAGCCTGGGGTTTAGTTCTATGTTAGTTTTTTCTTCTCATACCTCATTGAGGTCAAGTCTACTCCCACTATGTTTCTTGAGAAGGAATTCATTCTCTAGAAATTTAGCATTTCATGAGATAAATGTTCTTTGTTCATTTGGGACGTAGAACACGTATGCTCTTGAGTTCAAGGCATATCTTACAAACTTACATTTAACTGCCCTATCATCCAATTTGTTAGTTTGTGTGAGCTTGACATATGCGTCACATCCCCAAACTTTAGATAACTAAGACTATGACGTTTCCCAGACCATAACTCATATGGTGTTTGACTAAAAGTCTTGGAAGGAACTTGGTTTAGTAGTAGTGTTGCAGTTTCTAAAGCAAGACCCCAAAATTTAAGAGGTAGATCCGTGCCTGGCATCATTGATCGAACCATATCTAATAATGTTCGATTTCTCCTTTCGGAGACCCCATTATGCTGTGGAGTTCCCGGAGGAGTCCACTGGGAAACAATGCCATTTTCTCTCAAGTAATTTTGAAATTCATCGCTTAAGTATTCACCACCTCGATCAGACCTTAGTGACTTAATACTTTTATTAAGCTGGTTTTCTACTTCAGCTTTGAAGACTTTGAATTTCTCAAAGGCTTCAGATTTGTACCGCATAAGGTACACATACCCATATCGCAAGTGATCATCGATAAAGGTAATGAAGTAGGAGAATCCACCTCTAGCCGTGACTGACATTGGTCCGCATACATCAGATTGTATGAGTTCTAAAGTCTCTGCTGCACGATGTCTTTTACCTTTGAAGGGTAATTTGGTCATTTTACCATGTAAACAAGACTCACAAGTTCCATAAGGTTCATATTTGAAGGGTCTGAAATACCCATCCTTATGTAACTTAGTTAATCTTGTTTCATTGATATGACCTAAGCGACTGTGCCATAGAAGTGATTCATTGAGATTATTCGAGTTAACGTTGTATATATTAGAGGTTGAACATTCTTTGTTAGTTTGTAAGACATAGATACCATTATTCAAAATACCATCTCAATATTTTACTTCATTGAAATAAATAGAACATTCATTACAACTTATTAGGCATGAAAAGCCTTTATTACATAAAGAAGAAATTGAAATGATGTTCTTTACTAGTGAAGGTATATAAACACAATCTTCTAAGTCTAAAACTAAACCATTCGGCAAAACTAATGAATAAGTCCCCACGCACAATGCAGCCAGTTTTGCTCCATTACCCATACGTAAGTGTAGCGACGCTGTCCGAGCTCGCGGCCCGGTTGGGAGTACAGAGTAGCCCGCGGGGGATTAAATTGAAGAATAAATGGAGTCGCCGCCCAGTGTGAACTGAGAAATGATTTAAGGCCGCACTCACCCCTCGCAAGGGAAGACTGTAGACACTGCATTTTTGCATAAAGCCCAATGATGAGCCATGTATGGCTCTACCCGATAAGTCACGGAAGTCGCAGGAAACGCATACCGGAAGGGAAAATTCAAAAAAATTAGTAGCTCGTCAAATTTAAATTCACTAGTTAGCCGTGGGTTCGCTTAGTCCATTCTTATTTTAAACATTAATCCTTGCCCAACACCCCCGCACACATCCAAAGCCCATACGCACCCATCCAAAGCCCATATGCATAACCTTAACCCTAATGCACCACTATATAAAGATAACCTAAACTAAGCCTTAATCTCTCTCTCTTCTTCACATAAAAAAAACTCACTACAAAAACATAAAAAAAAAAAAGAGAAACCCTAATCTCTCGCATTTTTCTTCCCAACATTCACACGGCTCACTAGTTTCCTCTCTCCTTTCTTCTCCAACAACGCACGGCCTCTCTTCTGGCTCTCGCCCCTCTCTTCTTTCTCTCGTCCATCTCCTCGCAGCAGCCCTCCCTCACAAAAACCATCCCATACTCGGCCTCATCTAACGCCACAAACACACACAGCCACTCACGGCATTGACGCACCAACACACTGTCCACTCACTCACGCACACATGCCATATACCTTGCTCACCAAACATTCTTCTCTTGACACTCACACAAGAAACAACAAACTTGACACTCATCCAGGGACCACTCACTCAACTCTCAACCAAATCAAAACTAAACAAAAAATAAACACACACAACTCGACCCTCTCTCTCACATTCACACACGATACTCTTTCTCTCGTCCACTCAACATTCAACACAGCCAAATCCCCATGGCTTGACACGGTAAGCCACCTCAAAAAAATAGTGTTAGTGTTCCTAGAACATTCATAGGATCTAATAAGCATGAAAAACATTTAATATGATCATTATAAAGTGCGGAATAAACTTACAATGAATGGATAGAGCTTTAAAATTTTTGAGAGGATGAACTCCAAGTTCCAACCTTTAGATGATTCCAAGCTTTTGAGTAGTTTCCCTATCACCTTTGTCAACTTCCAAAGTGCTAGCTTTTAGTTGATTTGAAAACAAATCCAAGAGAGAAGAAACTTGAAGAATTCGGCCAAGCCAAGCTCCTAGGGTTTCTTGTTTTGATTTTGTGTTAAGTGTTTACCAAAATCTTGAGAAGCCTTTTTTGTTATTTACCTTTAGGTGAAACCATTTCACTTTTTACCCAAAACAAGGTAGATATTGGTAAATGGTATTCATAAAGCAAAACAAGGTAGTTGTGTGGTGGGAACACCTACCACACTTTTGGCTCCAAATATTTGAATCCGAAATTCAAATATCTCTACGGGCATTTATCGCGGCTCGGTTCTGTTTAATCCAATTAAACGAACATTCGTCGCTAAATAATTAAATCTAATTTAATTAAATGACGATGCCTCACAAATATATTACGAACGTCGTTCACGAACTAATTCTAAATTAATTCGTTCGTTCGCATTAAAGTCCGACTTTAATTTCGTAACGAAATGCAATTCGTATTAATATATCTGATATATTAATTTTAGCCCATTTAAATAAATTAAATAGAAAAATCAAATTTAACTATTAAATTTATTTTACCGATTAATTCCAAATTAATCGCGTTCTCTCTCTACTGAACACATTTAATCCCGGATTAAATAAAGCCCCAATTAATCCCAGATTAATTTTCTCTCTCTAAATTAATCCCAGATTAATTATATTTTAAGTCAACTCTCATCGGTGAATCTTTGGGAAGCGACCCAAGAGATCTCTGGATATGTTGGCAGTAAATCCGGTTATCGGACTATCTGATAAAGTGAGTACCTCGTACTACGTGCTTACCGATTTACAAGACATGGTTGGCTTCTAGCAAAGCACCGTGCCTACCCAATTCTCCAGAAATATTCTTACTAGAATATATAATCTATGTCAGGCGTAGTATACGTAGTATTGCGTATAGCGATCCAGTATCTGATGTCACGTGCAAGGCCTAGGGCTGGAAAGTGTCTGCCCCGTACGAAGCACATATCGGATATCAAGCAACTAGTCTTTTTGAATCGGATAATCATGACCTTGTCATATTATCATGATGGTTGCAACACTATAGAGAACTAGTTCCGAATCCCTGCGTGATCATCATCTCCATATGTCTGAAGTGATACTCCCATCTTGACATCACATCCAATACACTACGATTCTCAATAAACCTAGAAGAGGCGCACACAAACATGTTAAAGCCCTGGACGACCAAAACGAAAGTTTACCGATTGTCGCAAGTACTAGCGATGCAAGTCTCAGGTTAAGACCAAATACACCTACCCTGAAGCGGACTCCCATAGACACATATACATACTACCAATGGGATTCCGCGGGGTCTATCCAGAGCGAAGCTGTTTTCCGTACCATCGGTAAAACACAACCTCCTATCGCACTTGCATAAGTATCCAATACTTAAACATATGAGAACTGTGCCGTTATGCCCTCACAACGCGCACAAGTGCAATACTAGTCTATTCCGCATTATCGATGTCCAGTCTCGATAATACTACGACTAGGATATTTAATGATTAAACCTTTATGGATTGATACTGTCTCATATCATCTCAATCCGGAACTAATCATAAGGACTTCTACCATTTCTATATCAAAGTAAATTAATTACAAAATGGTAAAAGGCAATTTCATTACTACATAGTTAATTTAGTACAAAAAACACAATGTCTTTTACAAACAGTGACGCTATGGGTTATAACTGTCCAACAATCTCCCACTTGGCCTATAGCCAGTCACTCAAGCATCTAATACCTGAACTATGTATATGTCGCTCAAACTTTTGCTGAGGAATAGCTTTCGTCAGCGGATCTGCAATATTGTCATCTGATGCGACCTTCTCGATCTTCACATCGCCACGATGTATGATCTCACGTATCAGATGGAAACGTCGAAGAACATGCTTGGATCGTTGATGAGACCGCGGTTCCTTAGCCTGCTCTATAGCCCCGTTATTGTCATAATACAATGGAACGGGGTCAGCTGCTAACGAAACTACTCCTAATCCAATTATGAATTTTCGTATCCAAACTACTTCCTTTGCTGCTTTGGCTGCAGCAATGTACTCCGCTTCTGTTGTTGAATCGACAACAATATCTTGCTTGGAAGATTTCCAGCTCACTGCTCCGTTATTCAAACAAAATATGTACCCGGATTGCGACTTGTAGTCGTCTTTATCGGTTTGGAAACTTGCATCGGTATACCCAGTTACCTCAAGTTCTCCATCTCCATAGATTAAGAAAGCATCCTTAGTTCGTCTAAGATACTTAAGGATGTTCTTAACTGCCATCCAGTGACCATCACCTGGATCGGCCTGATAACGACTACACATGCTCAAAGCATACGAGACATCAGGTCGCGTACATATCATGGCATACATGATCGATCTGACTGCCGAGGCGAACGGTATCCGACTCATGTTGTCTCTCTCATCTTGAGTTTTAGGACACATGTCCTTAGATAGATAGACACCATGTGACACAGGCAACAGTCCCCTCTTGGACTGGTCCATGTTGAATCTCTTCAACACTTTGTCAATGTACGTGCTATGGGAGAGTCCAAGCAGCTTTCAAGATCTATCTCGGTAGATCTTTATTCCTAGAATAAAGGCTACTTCTCCCAGATCTTTCATGGAGAATTTTAATGAAAGCCAAGCTTTCACCGATGTTAACATGGGAATGTCATTGCCTATAAGCAATACATCATCAACATAAAGGACAATAAAAGTCAGTGCGCTCCCACTAACCTTCTTGTATACACAAGGATCATCTTCGTTTTGAATGAAATCATATTCTTTTATGATCTCATCAAAACGTTGGTTCCATGACCTCGATGCTTGCTTCAGTCCATAAATGGACCGATTTAACTTACAAACCTTGTTTGCAAGTTTAGGCACGATAAAACCGTCAGGCTGTTGCATATAAACATCCTCCAAAAGGTTTCCGTTAAGGAAAGTGTTTTAACGTCCATCTGCCATATCTCGTAATCGAAATATGTAGCAATAGCAAGCATTATCTGAATGGATTTAATCATGGCAACGGGTGAGAAAGTTTCGTCGTAATCGACACCATGTCGTTGACGATACCCCTTCGCTACAAGCCTAGCTTTGTACGTTTGTACGTTGCCATCCATGTCGGTCTTCTTCTTGAAGACCCATTTGCATCCAATAGGCTTTACGCCTTCTGGTGCGTCAACCAGTGTCCAAACTTGGTTGGTGTACATGGAATCCATTTCGGACTTCATGGCTTCTTGCCATAAAGCGGAATCGATATCTTGTATCGCTTCCTCATACGTAGCCGGTTCTGTATCCTCAATGAGATTAATATTTACATGAGGTGAGATCAGGAACCCATACCTCTCAGGTTGTATCCTGACTCTCTCCGACCTACGCGGTCCTTGTGTAATAGAAGATTGTGGTACAGTTTCATCCCTGATGGACTGTTCTTGTTCCGTTGAGGATTCTATGCCAGGAACAGTATCACTCCGATTTTCATCGAGTTCTACTTTCACCCACTAACCACTGCATTCAGGAATTCCTTCTCAAGGAAAACCGCATGTAGAGCAACAAATACTTTGTTCTCTCGTGGGTGATAGAAGTAATATCCTTTGGTTTCCCTAGGATATCCTACGAATAGGCATTTATCCGACTTGGGCTCAAGTTTGGTACCTTCCAAACATTTGACGTATGCCCAGCATCCCCAAATCTTCAGGAATGAGAAACCCGGTTTCTTTCCTGTCCATATCTCATATGGTGTCTGTTGTACAGACTTTGACGGAACCTTATTCAAAATAAGAATTGCACTATTTAATGCATATCCCCATAAGGAAATAGGTAGCTCAGTGTGACTCATCATAGACCTTACCATGTCCAACAAAGTTCGGTTTCTCCGTTCGGACACACCGTTTAATTGCGGTGTTCCAGGAGGAGTCCACTGTGAAAGAATGCCATATTCTTTCAAGTAATCTAGAAACTCATTGCTCAAGTATTCGCCACCACGGTCCGACCGTAATGTCTTTATACTCTTGCCGGTCTGTTTTTCAACTTCGTGTCGAAACTCTTTGAATTTCTCAAAAGTTTCCGACTTGTGTCTCATAAGATACACATAACCATAACGCGATGCATCATCTGTAAAGGTTACGAAGTATTCGTATCCACCTCTAGCCTGGCTAGACATGGGCCCACAAACGTCACTATGAACGAGGGCTAACAGTTCGGTGGCGCGTACATCTTTACCGCTAAAAGGTGATTTAGGCATTTTGCCTAATAAACAAGATTTGCAGACGTCATATGAATTTGGATCAAATCCGTCGAAGTACCCACTCTTCGAAAGTGTGGATATACGAGTCTTGTTTATGTGTCCCAGACGACAATGCCACATATAAGTTTCATCTTTATTACTAGTTTGAGCCTTTTGTTTGTTACATTATATGTTTGAGATTGATTTATATTCAAAATATAAAGACCATTATTAGCATCAGCAGAACATATCTCAAAATCATCTTTATAGACAAAACACCCAGTGTTCGGAATACAATAGTGTACCCGCATTGGGTCAAACAAGATACAGAGATAATACTCCTAGTCAAACTAGGTACATAATAACAATCATTAAGTTCAAGTACATGCCCCGAGGGCAGCTCTAAAACAAAAGTGCCAACGGCCAAAACGGCCACTGGTGCCCCATTTCCAACGCGTAGATCAATCTCCTTGAGGCCAGTCTCCTGCTAATCTGCAAATCCTGCACATCAGTACATATATGAGTACCACAAAACCAGAATCAAAAATCAAATTTTAAAACTAGAAGTAGTCATGTTATCTCAATAACAAACATACCTAAAGCCGGTGCCTTGCCCGCTTTAATCTCCTTCTGGAGCGCCTTGTACTCGCGGCAGTCACGCTTCCAGTGACCCCGCTTGCCACACTGTAGGCATACATCCTGAGACTTGTCCTTTGGCTTCCCAGAAGCCTTTGACGCCTTGGCCTTGCCCTTTCCCTTATAATTCTTCTTCTTAACACCACCAGTTGACTTAGGCCAAGCCTTGGCAGATAGTGATGTTTGAGCAAAATGCGCCTCACGCTTGTTGCCCTTGAGAAGCTCCTTCTCAGCCTCCTTGAGAATTGATAATAACTCTCAAAGAGTATCATCAGTGTTCATCAAGTTATAGTTTATGATGAACTGTCTGCAGGTATCGGGGAGCGATTGTAGGACCATGTCCACAGTAATCTCAGCCTCCAAGACTATCCCCAGTTTGGCTAACTCATCAATGTCAGCAATAATCTGAACCACATGGGATTCAACAGACATGCCTTCTGACATGCATGAGCGGAAGAGCTTCTTCACCAACTCATATCTCTCCATCCTCTTGTTAGAGCGGTGGAGATCGTGCAATCTTGCCATCATGTTATAAGGATCCAAGTCCTTATTTTGACGACGAAAATGCTGAGTCATAGAAGCAAGCATAATGGACTGAGCCATGTCACAGTCATTTCTGTGAGTCTTCCAAAGCTCCAGCTCAAGTGGCTCAGTGGGCTTAGGCCTGAGAGGGTGTCTGATCGTATACAGTATCCTCTCTGCCCCAAGGACTATCCTTAGGTTCATTTCCCAATCCGAAAAGTTCGTGCCCTTAAAGACATTCTCTCCCATGATAATGTCACGGACATTCCCTTTTCCTGTCATCTTAACTACAATAGTCCAACTATTTAGTTAACGATAGATGGGTACAGTCAAACTGTTACAAAAAAAACATTATATTAGTCCAACTAATCATTTTAATTTTGACGAAATAAATTTGAAAGCGCGTAAAGCTAAGTATCTGAATGAAATTGCAAATTCAATACTAGCCTCCCACTATTTTTCGGAGAGCCTCTAACCCTCTGTCGAGTACTCGGGAAACATAGTTTCCTAGTGGGCTAGGATCCCGTTAAATAACACACAACCTTGACTTTGGCCAGCAAGCTGTATGAAACTTAACTAGGTAGATCTCGAAGATCAATTGGATCTCATCCAATTCCTAGATACGGTAGGTGGACATCCAAGTCCGAAACATATACATGTATATATGCCAATATATCTAATATATTTTCCTAACCTTTTTCATCTGAATCAACTAAGCCTTGGCTTTGGCACAACAAGCTTAATGATTCCAGTTAAGCGGGACCCATTGACATGGAAAGCTTCGTAATCAATGTCGATGGACAAGAAGTGATCTTGACTTTGGCCAAAAAATCACAACTTGGACAAGACACCGATATGGAACAAAACTCATGATTCAAACACATCCGCAATTGACAAAGGTCTTGACTTTGGCCAACAAACCAATGCCAACTTTGGATCTTGAGTAAGAATCACTCAACGGAAGGAAAAACGCTTAATATGTTTTTGAGGGTTTTTCGCGTAATTGGCAACCAATTAATTATCTTTGATTAGGTCTCATCATACACCCTTAAGCATGCTTCTAAAACATCATAAAGCGCGTAAAGTAAATTAATAGCGATATACGGATGGATATATAACAAATTGTTCCTAGAACAAATCACTCCCTTTCCTCTCCCCGCTAGAACTATTCTATTCCTACCCAATTACAAAATACAATAAAGAAACCTCATATACATTGAGGGAATAGGTGAGAAGAGAAATACAAGGAGTAAAGAGATAAAAGGCTGGACACGCAGGCCCAATTTAATAAATTCTAAATTTATTACAATTTCCAAAATTTCCCTCACCCTTCTAATATCCATCCGATATACACTATTCATTCATCACATTCATGTAATCATACAAAGCATATATTACAACCAATCTAATGTTAGACATTATGACCCATATGTTGGACAAAATGACCCATAGCGTCACTATTTGCACAGATCATTGTGTTGTTGTAGCAAATTAACTATGTAATAAGGAAATTGCACTCTCATCATTTGTGATTAGATCACCATAGATATATAAATGAAGAGAGGTCCCTATGATTAGTTCCTGGATTGAGATGATATGAGACAGTATCAGTCCACGAAGGATTAATCATTAATATCCCTAGCCGTAGTATTATCGAGACAGGACATCGATAATGCGGAATAGGCTAGTATTGCACTTGTGCGTGTTGTGAGGGCACAACGACATAGTTCTCATATATATAAGTATTTGATACTTATGCAAGTGCGATAGGAGGTCGTGTTTCACCGATGGTACGGGAAACAGCTTCGCTCTGGATAGACCCCTCGGAATCCCATTGGTATTATGACTATGTGTCTATGGGAGGCCGAATCAAGGTAGGTGTGTATGGTCTTAACCTGAGACTTACATCGCTAATACTTACGATAATCGATAAACTTTGGTTTTGGTGGTAGGGGACTTTTACAGGTTCTGAGTACACCACTTCTGGGTTTATCAGAGAGTCGTGTAGAGTATTGGGTGTGATGTCAAGACGGAAGTGTCACTTCAGTCATTTGGAGATGATGTCACGCAGGATACGGTACTAGTGCTCTTGAGTGTTGCGCAACCAATCGGGATATTGTGACCAGGTCATGTATATCCGATTATAGAGACTATGTTACCAGACATCCGATATGTGCTTCGGACGGGGTAGACACTTATCCAGCCCCAGCCCTAGCACGTGATTATCCGATACTGGCCGATATACACAATACTACGGTATACTACGCTTGATACAGATCTATATATTCCTGTAAGAATATTTCTGGAGAATTGGGTAGGCATGGCGCTTTGCTAGAAGCCAACCTTGTCTTGTAAATCGATATAAACGTAGTACGAGGTACTTACGTGTTCGGACAGTCCGACGATCGTATTTACTGCCAACATATCCGGAGATCTCATGGGTCGCTTCCTGAAGATTCACCGATGATGTATTACTCGCACTTTGATTAATCTGGGATTAATTAGAAGAGAGAGATAGAATTAATCTGGGATTAATTCGATGAGAGAGAAAATTAATCTGGGATTAATTACGGAGATATTTTATCTCGGATAAAATATCATTAAAGAGAGAGAACGATTAATTTGGAATTAATCGATAAATTAATATATTCGATATATTAATCGAAATTGGATTTCGACGCGGAATTAAAATTAGATTTTAATTCGGGCGAACGAATTAATTTAGAATTAATTCGTTAGCGACGTGAATAGTGAATTCGCTAGGCGTAATCACTTAATAACGACGCGACGGAAAATTCGTTAATTTGGAATTAGCGAACCCGAGCCCGAGAGTGATTGCGAGCGCATTCGCATTTCGAATTCGAGTGCGGCACGCAAGTCACATCAAGCGTCAAATCACTAGTCGCGTCAATCGTCAAATCAATTGTCACTTTGAGTGATGTGACTTGACAACTTGTCACTTTAATAAAGTGAAGAGATGTGATGTGAATAGTGATGTGAAATGATTGAAAGCTTTTAAAAGGCTTGAGATGAAATATAACATTATTTTATTCCTTGCCTTTTTGGCTTTTGAATTAAAGTTGAGTATATATCTTATTTTATTTACTTGGTAAAAGATGAATAAGAGATATATACAAAAGCTTTTTATTCTCTCTCTCTTGTACTTGGTACTGTTCACGGTTTTAGGCAAATGAAGAGCCAAAAAAACGTAACTTTTCCTCTCCCTCTCTTTTCTCTTCTCTCTTCACGTTTTCAAAGCCGATTTCTTCACAAATTTTTCTGGTTTCACCGAAATTTTGAGAAGTAAATGAAGGAGAGTAGTGCTAGCACACTCTAGGAGTGATACAAAGGTGATAGGGAAGTGAGTTTGTGAGCATGGAAGCTTGAAGCTTGGAGCTTCAATGGTGGTCTTCAATGGCCGAAAATGGTGAGCACCAAACCAGTCCAAACCGCACAGCCCACTGCATTTGGAAGCCATTGCCGAGCTTGGAGGGAGCTCAAAAACGCATCTTGTTCTTCAAACATCAAAACCGAAATTCAATGTGAGTTGATTCCGCCACCTCCTTTGATGTGTTCATATGTTTTTTTGTCCATGATTTGTTGATCTTGGGACTTGATTAAACTCCAACAATGGTATCTAGAGCTATTGATGCATGAAATCCGAAATTAGGGTTCTTGGCAAATTTGGGGCTTTTTGATTTTGACTTGATTCTGTCTAATTGATTGTTTGAGGATGATTATATATGATTGAATTTGAGTTGTATGTAATCAATTTGAAAAATAAAATTGATTGGATTGATTTTCCCCAATTTGCTTATTTTTGTCAAAACTTTAATTTGGGTAAACTCGATTTAGGCATGATTTGGTTGAATTGTTTGATGCATTATGCTTGAATGAGCTTGAATTGAAGTTGTGCATGATCAATTTCAAGAAAATTGGATTAGATCAATTTTCCCCAATTCTTAGGTTGAATTTGAAACTTGAAATTGGGCAAAATGTGTTAAGCATGTTTTAATTGAATTGGATGTTTAAGTATGCTTAGAACATGTTTAATTGAGATTGTGTGTGATCAATTTCATGAAATTGGATTGGATTCAATTTTCCCCAAATTGGAGGCTTGGCCGA
>SKCR01047378.1:0-41080 GCA_019454045.1 Zanthoxylum bungeanum
ATATGTTTAATCGAGCATACGAGGTCCTATATTATTGTTGTCTTTATTTTATATGCATTGTAATATAATGTGCATGGGCTAACTAAGGTGGATTAAAGGTCATCTATTCGAGGGAAATGCCTGAAGGCTACCTTTACCACGATGTTTTGTCGTGCCTTTTATTATGTCATTTACCCTTCGTATATCATTGCTTTATTTACGCATGCATTGCATTCTTGTGCGCATGGGCTAACTAGGGTGGATTAAAGGTCCTCTATTCGAGGAAAATGCCTAAATGCTACCTTTTCCACGATATTTTGCCGCGCCGGATGAGGTGCACCCGATTGAATGTGAAATGTGTTCCATCAGGCACACAAGGTTTTACATTGTGTATTTATTTATCCATATATGTGTTTGTGTCATTTCAGATGCCATTTTGGCAATCTCGTTCGAACGCGTTTCCAAACGCTACACGAACGTATGCATTCTATCTTATTCCGTTCGAACGCGTTTCCAAACACTACACGAACGTATGCATTCTGTCTTATTCCGTTCGAACGCGTTTATGAACGCTATACGAACGTATGCATTCTGTCTTATTTCCGTTCGAACGCGCCTCAGAACGCTACTCGAACACTTGCATTCTGTTTACCATTCGAATGCGTTTACGAACGCTATTCGAACGCACATGCATTTTATTGTATCATGCATCAGGTCCCATCTCATTCGAACATGTTATAAAACGTTATACGAACGCGGACATTTTGTTTATCTTTCAAACGTGTTATCAAATGCTACTCGAACGCTTGCATTATGTTTACCATTCGAACGCGTTTACGAACGCTACACGAACGCGTACACACTGGAAAGATTCCTTCATCATGTTTCATGCATGTTTGTCCCCTTAGTCATTCCATTCCCCATCATATGCTTAATTAGCTCCCTTCAATATTTATGCCTTTACTGTTATTGTTTGTTTATATTTTCCGCATTAATTCATGAGATTGTGTGCTCGCTTTTATCATCAATGCCTTTATAGTTGTTATTAGTTACATTATTGCACTTTATTACTTAATACGTTCATGAATTATGTACCTTGCCTTCATTCTTTCATTTACGATTATGGGTGTGCAAACTTGCATGTTGCTTAAATTATCTGGTACGTGTTGCATGAGATTTGGTCGTACTATTGCATAAATCATTTCATTATAAGTGGCATAAGTAAGGGACCATTCCGAACCCAACGGTTTGAGGTCTTCCCTTACGAGGGGTGAGTGCGGACTTAAATTATTTTCTCGGTTCACACCGGGTGGCGACTCCATTTTTAGTTCTCCGGTTTAGTCCCCCGTGGGCTATTCCGTACTCCCAACCGGGCCGCGAGCCCGGGACAGCGTCGTCGATTTCTCTGTCCTACAGTCTGGCGACTCCACTGGGATAGAGAATTGGTCCCGAAATAATATCTTGTAATGATTGTGGTTTATGCTTTAGTTAACCGTGTTTACCGTGGGTTGAAAGGGGTTTAATTTAAGGAATTTTTTAAGACTAGGTAATGGTTTGATGTCTTCCTTCATTCACTACCTTTCTACAAGGAAAAGCTGTGAAGGCACCTAGATGATCATGTACTCGTAGCCTACTGTGATGGACTAATTGGAGGACTCGGTTTTTATTCTCGTCACCAAGCAATAAGAGCCTAAGAGGCTTGGGTTTTTAAGAGAGTTCGCTCCGCCCTCCCTCTGGGGAATCTACAACGGAAATCCATTTGACAGTCAGTCACGCACCATAACTTGTTGGCACGTATCTTAGTGTATAAAAAATGGTACGCTCACTTGTTCGCTCGAACCCTTGAGTGGGGAGACCTAGTTATGGGTAACCCTTCGTCGATGAGAGCCTTTGTCCGTACCCCTATAAACCCGCGTAGACCATGGTTGTATGACCAATAGAAACTATTTCCTTGTGCTTGCGTTTAGGGACCATCATCATTTGGATTCAGTTAGACTTCTTGTCTGAAATGCGAACTTATTGGGCCATTTAAACTGGGATGAGTTCGTATCTTATGACAATTGGGCTAAAAGTTTCTAAAATGCCAATGGGCCACTCAATAGAAATTGTTTCTTTATGTTTATGCTTAGGACCATCATCATTTGGACTCAGTTAGACTACTTGTCAGAAATGCGAACTTGTTGGGCCATTTAAACTGGGATAAGTTTGTATCTTATGACAATTGGCTAAAAGTTTCTAAAATGCCGATGGGCCATCCTGTGTTTAGGCCCCTTATCATTTGAAGTTGTTTAACTATGTTATCGCAAAGGTGTAAACCTGTTGGGCCTTTTCAACTGGGACAAGTTTGCACCTTGCAATAATATGATTGAAGCTTTAAAATGACAAGAGGCCGACTTATGTATTCCATGCATTGCACGCATAGATGCTGACTGAGAATTTTAAAAGAAACCATAGATTCTCGTTGGGTTAGGAAAGAGGGAAGACTCATCAAAAGACCGATAGCAAACATGAGCGAATCAGAGAACGAGGTATCCCGTATGGATCAGTTGGAAACCAATCTCACCAAGATTACTGAATAGTTGCAAGTCTTGACTACCGCTATGGTGCTGGGTGAAACTCTGAGAATGAGAGGTGTGAAGACCCTCCGACTAGATTTAATGATGATATCCTGAGTTTTGATGATGATATGGCTGAATATGCTGCGGGGAAAATGGCAGGGTCTCAAACTGAACTGCAGAAACTCCGAGATCAGGTAGAGTCGGTTACCCGTAAGATGAGGGGTAAACATGAAGACCTGGTAGATTATGAGGCAATGACCTTTGAAGAACAGTTGCCAGCTCAATTTAAGATGCCAGATATGGCCAAGTTCAACGGGAATGGGGATCCGATGGTCTATCTCTGTCAGTATGTTTCAGTTATGAGTTCAGTGGGTTTATCCAAGCGTCAGGTTCAGAAAATATTTGGGATGAGGGGGCACCCTGTTGGGTTTCTCTAAGGTCCCAAGGATCATTTTAAGCATAGAAACATATGTGAATACATTCAAGGAGGTGCGGAATACTCACAATGATCGGTTGAGCGATGCGACGAAGAACAAAACTTATTATGCCCTTTGAACCTATTGAAGCTCTCGGCATTCACTGGTTTTGCTCTCCAAATTTTCGGTCATGCCCCTTCCATGGATACTCCAAGCTCCAAGCTTCATTTGGTGATTCCATGCTCACAAATGCGGTTCCCTATCACCTTTGTATGTCTTCTTTTGAGTGCTAGCTCTTGGTGATTTTTGCCACAAAAATCACCATCTTCATCCTCCAAGTTTCGGCCATGGAAGAAAATATTAGAGAGAAGAAAATGGCCAAAGGCCGTGAGTCATGAGGGAGAGAGAGAGGAGATGAAGTTGTTGTTAATTTTGTGTATATTGATTTCAAAAATCTAATACCAAAATCAATTACCAAATCCAAGAAAAAGTACAAAGCTTTTAAACCTTTCAACCACATCCTTCAACTATTCACATCACTCAATGAATAGTGACTGGTTGTCAATCACTCAAAGTGACAAGACATCCATCACTTGAATGACTAGTGATATGACGCTAGATGTGACTTGTGGGCCGCACTTAAATTGGCAATGCGAGTGCGCCCACAAACACTCCCGGGCTCGGATTCGCTAATTCCAAATTAACGATTTTTCCGTTGCGACGTAATTAAATAATTATGCCCAGCAAAATCACTATTCACGTCGCTAACGAATTAATTCTAAATTAACTCGTTCGCCCGAATTAAAATCAAATTTTAATTCCGCGTCGAAATCCAATTTCGTATAATATATCTAATATATTATTTTATCGATTAATTCCAAATTAATCGTTCTCTCTCCTTAAATAATATTTTATCCCAGATAATTATCTCTGCAATTAATCCCAGATTAATTTTATCTCTCTCATTAATCATGACCTAGTCATATTATCCCGATGACTGCAGTACATAAGAGAACCAGTTCCGTATCCTACGTGATCATCATCTCCACTATGACTGGAGTGATACTTCCATCTCGACATCACACCCAATACACTATGATTCTCAATATACCCAGAAGAGGCGTACACAGAACCTGTTAAAGCCCTGGATGACCAAAACCAAAGTACATTGATTGTCGCAAGCATTAGCGGTGCAACCTGTTAATACTAGTCTTTTTTGCATTATTGATGTCCAATCTCGATAATACTCTGACTAGGGATATTTAATGATTAGACCTTCGTGGATTGATACTGTCTCATATAGTCTCAATCCATAAACTAATCATATGGATCTTTCATCATTTCTACATCTTGGTGATCTAATCACAAATGATAAAAGAGCAATTTCCTTTGTCACATAGTTTATTTGTACAACAACACCATGATCTGTACAAATAGTGACGCTATGGGTCATAACTGTCCAACAATCTCCCACTTGGCCTATAGCCAGTCACTCGAGTGTCCTACACCCGAACTATGTACGGTTCGCTCAAATTACTGAGAAAAGGCTTTCGTCAGCGGATTTGCATGATTATCATCTGATGTGATTTATTCGATCATCACATCGCCACAAATATATCTGGATCGTTGATGAGACTATTAATTCTTTAGCCTGCGCTGTAGCCTAGCTCAGATGCTAACAGAACTATATCTAATCTAATTAGATTTTTATCAATCCAGAAGGCTTTTATTGCTGCCTCAGCTGCATCAATAATCCACTATTGTTGTTTATTCGGTAAAAGTATCTTGCCTGGAAGATTTCCAGCTCACTGTTCCGTTATTCAAACTTTATAGTACCGTTGTTACGACTTATAGTCGTTTTTATCGGTTAGGAAACTTGCAACGGTGAACCCAGTCACTTCAAGTTCTCATTCTCCATAGTTTAAGACAGCATCCTTAGATCTCTAAGATACTAAAGGATGTTCTTCACATCAATCCAGTGACTATCACTTGGATTGGCCTGATTGTGACTCAGTATGCTCAAAGCGTATGAGACACCAGGTCAAGTACATTTTTCAATGTACGATTTCTCGGAGAGTATCAACAACTTTAAATCTATCCCAGTAGATCTTTATTCCTAGAATAAAGGTTGTCTCTCCCAAGAATTCTACGGAGAATTTTCTCGAAAGCTGAGCTTTCGCCGATTGTATTATGGGAATATCATTTCCAAGAAATGATATATCATCATTGCTTAGGACATTCAATGTCAGTGCGCTCCCACTAACCTCCTTATATACACAAGAATCATTTTCGTTTTGAATTACATCATATACCATTATGATTACATCAAAAAGATAGTTTCAAGAACTCAATGCTTGCTTCAATCCATCCATGGATCGATTAACTCGCAAACCTTATTTGCTCATTTTTGGTACGACAAAACCGTCAGGATGTTGTAAACATCCTCCAAAAGGTTTTTGTTTAAGGAAAGCGATTTTGACGTTCAGCTGCCACATTTCATAAATGAAACATGCAGCATTAGCAAGCATTATCCAAATGGATTAACTGTGGCAACAGGTAAAAGGTTTTGTCGTAATCGACACAATGTTGATAACGATACCTTTTCGCTACAAGCCTAGCTTAGTACGTTGGTATGTTGCCTTCCATGTATGTCTTCTTTGAAGACTTATATAGTACCAATAGGCACAATGCCTTGCGGTATAACAACTAGTGTCCAAACATAGTTGGTATACATGGAATCCATTTTGGATATTATGGCACTTTGCCATAATAAAGAGTCGATACCCTGTATCACTTCCTCATACGTAATCAGTTCGTATCCCTCAATAAGATTGACATCTTTATGAGGTGAGATCAGAAACCCATACCCAGGTTGTTTTCTGACTCTCTTTGACTTACGTGGTTCTTGTGTATTCGAAGATTATTGGTATAGTTTCATCCTTGATGAACTATTTATGTTCCATTAAGGAATCGGTGCCTGGAATAGTATTACTCCTATTTTCATCGAGTTTTACTTTCCTCCCACTTACCACTGCATATAGGTATTCCTCTTAGGAAAACCGCATGGCGAGCAACAATTTCATTGTTCTCTTGTGAGATGTTATAAGTACTATACTTTTGGTTTCCCTAGGATAACCTACAATTAGGCACTTATCCGATTTGGGTTCTAGTTTGGTGTCATCCAAACATATGCCTAACATACCCAAATCATCAGGAATGAGAAAACCAGTTTCTTTCCTGTTCATATCTAATATGAAATCTGTCAAACAGATTTTTATGGAACCTTATTCTAAATAAGTTATGCACTGTTTATGCGTATCCATTGAAGGAAATGGTAGCTCAGAGCGACTCATGATTATTCTAATCATGTCCAACAGAATTCAGTTTCTCCGTTCGGATACACCGTCAAACTAACGTGTTCCGGGAGGAGTCCTCATTGAAAGAATACTATACCTTCCAAGTATTTAAGAAACTTGTTGCTTAAGTATTTTCATCATGGTCTAACCGTGATGGTTTAATACTTTAGCCGATCTGTTTGTCTATTTCCTGTCGAAACTCTAAAAGTTTCCGATTTGTGTTTCATAGGAAACATATAACCATAACGCGATGCCACATCTGTAAAGGTCACGAAATATTCATATCCACATCTAGACTAACTAGACATGGGCCCACTTACTTCACTATGAACGAGGGCTAACAGATCGGTGGCACTTACACTTTTACCAAATAAATAGTGTTTTAGGCACTTTGCCCAATAAACTAGATTCATAGACTTTATTTGATTGGAATCAAATTAGTCCTAGTACCCACTCTTCAAAAGTGTGGATATACGAGTCTTGTTTAATCGTGTCCCAGACAACAATGCCACTTTTAAGTTTCTTCTGATCAAATCAGTTTTGAGCTATTTGTTTGTCATGTTATACGTTTGAGACTTATTTATATTCAAAATATAAATACTGTTATTCACATCTAATGTGTTATCTCACTATCATCTTTATAAAATAAAACACTTTAGTGTTTTAGAATATAAAGGTATACCCACAACAGGTTAAACCCTGATATAGAGATAATGTATCTAGTCAAACTAGTTACATTGTAACAGTTTCCTAATTTAAGTACAACACTCGAAGGTAGTTCCTAAACTTAGGTATCTACGGTTAAAACAACGACTTTCGTCCCGTTTTCAATTCGCAGATAAATCTCAACTGAAGTCAGTATCCTGCTCATAGCAGATTCTGCACACCAGTACATATTTATGTACCACATCCAGTATCTAAAATCCAATTTTAATACTAGTAGTGAGCATGTTTATGACAAACATGTTTGAAGTCAGAGCCTTGCCCCTCTTCAATTCCTTCATGTCTGCCTTGTCCATACGGCAGTCATGCTTCCGTGTCCCTGTTTGCCACAGTTTAGGCAGACATTTTGGGATATGTCATTTATCTTCCCAGAAGATTATAATGATTTTTCTTTTGCCCTTTTTCACATTCCAGAAGCCTTTGGCCAAGCCTTGGCCTGCTAGAATGTCGAAGTAAGGTGCGTCTTGCGCTTCTTGCCTTATTGCAAACTTTGGCTTTGTCTCCTTGAGAATAGCCATTAACTCTCCAAGAGTTTACTATTGCAATTTAGTACTTCAAAGATCTAAAAATAGATCCATGAAGATCCTTCAATTTCATTATCATACTTTAAGGATCTAATCCTTAGTTCTGATTTAGAAATTAAGGAGTCTATTTGGCAAGCTTAATGGATTAAGCACTAAAGTTATCATTACATGAATCTTCCAAAGATCATGCTCTTACTATTTGCTTAACTCCGGGCTTAGGATTAAGATGTTATTTTTTCAAATAAAGTAACTTATTAATTTTCAGGACCATCCAGAAATTTTATTCCCAATTTGAAAATTAAAGTCATTTAAATTCCTTTTCACCCAGGATTATGTTTTAAACACTAATCTTTCAATTATCTTGATTCTAATAGTCCAACTATTTAATCAACGATTTAGGTACAATTTATTATAATGATTACTATAGTCTAACTATATAATCAACTATAATTTAAATTAGTTAACTTCAATTATATTGATTACTATAATCCAATTATAAAATCAACTATTAATTGAAATTAGTTAATTCAAATATATTGATTACTATAATCCAATTATATAATCAACTATAAATGAAATAGTTTTAATACGTCCAACTGTTTTATTAAAACAACGATAATTATTAGTCCAACTAATATATTAATTTATTTGACGAAATATTTGTAATGAGCGCGTACGACAAGTAACTAAACGAATATTGCAAATTTAATACTTGCCTCCCACTATTTTTCGGCGAGCCTCTAACCCTATGTGGAGTACTCGGGAAACCTTGTTTCCTAGTGGGCTAGGATCCCGTTAAATAACACACAATCTTGACTTTGGCCAACAAATTGTATGATATTTAACTAGGTAGATCTCTAAGATCAATTGGATCTCATCCAATTCCTAGATCCAGTAGGTGGACATCCAAGTCTGAAACATATATACAATATATATGCCAATATATCCAATATATTGCCTAACCTTTTTCCTCTGAATCTGTAGGAGTTATAAATCAAGGTCCCAAGGATCACAAATCATGCATAAAAACCGCGCTATGAACACATCTAAGGAGTAAGGCGGAAACATAACTCACATTGATTGGTTTTGATGAAATGAAGAACATGCGTTTTTTTGCTCCCTCCAAGCTCGGCAATGGCTTCTGGAACTGCAGTGGACGCACGGTTGTGTGACTGTGAAAGTCTCCTCCATTTTCGGCCATGGATGACTCCATTGAAGCTCAAAGCTTCAAGCTTTCCAAGCTCATGAAGACACTTCCCTATCACCTATGTTTACTCAAGGTGTGCTAGCACTTATCATCTCCATTTTGCTTCTCAAAATTCGGTGAACCAGAAAATAAGAGAGGAAAATCGCACCATGCGTGAAGGAGATGAAGAAAAGGAAGGGAGAAGAGAGAAAATCGTGAACTGTTGCATGTTGGAGAGAGAGAGTGATAAGTTTATATATTTTAATTTTATTTTCAAAAAACAAAATAAATATATAAATCATTATCATATATTTTAAAAGTAAAAAGCAAAAGTCTAATAATGCTTTTCTACTTTTCACACATCATATCTACTTTACTTTAGTCATATCACATCACTTTAATAAAGTGACATGTTGTCAGTCACATCACTCAAAGTGACAATTGATTTGACGATTGATGCGACTAACGATTTGACGCTTGATGTGACTTGCGTGCCGCGCTCGAATTCGAAATGCGATTGCGCTCGCAATCACTCTCGGGCTCGGGTTCGCTAATTCCAAATTAACGAATTTTCGTCGCGTCGTAATTAAATGATTTCGCCTAGCGAATTCACTATTCACGTCGCTAACGAATTAATTCTAAATTAATTCGTTTGCCCGAATTAAAATCTAATTTTAATTCCGCGTCGAAATCCAATTTCGATTAATATATCGAATATATTAATTTTATCGATTAATTCCAAATTAATCGTTCTCTCTCTCTTTTAATTAATATTTTATCCCAGATAAAATATCTCCGCAATTAATCCCAGATTAATTTTCTCTCTCATCGAATAATCCCAGATTAATTCTATCTCTCTCTTCTAATATAATCCCAGATTAATCAAAGTGCGAGTAATACGTCATCGGTGAATCTTCAGGAAGCGACCCATGAGATCTCCGGATATGTTGGCATAAATACGATCGTCGGACTGTCCGAACACGTAAGTACCTCGTACTACTACGTCTATATCGATTTACAGACAAGGTTGGCTTCTAGCAAAGCGCCATGCCTACCCAATTCTCCAGAAATATTCTTACAGGAATATATAGATCTGTATCAAGCGTAGTATACCGTAGTATTGTGTATATCGGCCCAGTATCGGATAATCACGTGCTAGGGCTGGGGCTGGATAAGTGTCTGCCCCGTCCGAAGCACATGTCGGATGTCTGGTAACAAAGTCTCTATAATCGGATATACATGACCTGGTCACAATATCCCGATTGGTTGCGCAACACTCAAGAGCACTAGTACCGTATCCTGCGTGACATCAACTCCAATATGACTGAAGTGATACTTCCATATTGACATCACAACCCCATACACTACGACTCTCTGATAAACCCAAAATGGCGTACACAGAACCCGTTTAAAGTCCCCTACCACCAAGACCAAAGTCTATCGATTATCTTAAGTATTAGCGATGTAAGTCTCAGGTTAAGACCATACACACCTACCTTGATTTCGGCCTCCCATAGACACATAGTCATAATACCAATGGGATTCCGAGGGGTCTATCCAGAGCGAAGCTGTTTCCCGTACCATCGGTGAAAACGACCTCCTATCGCACTTGCATAAGTATCCAATACTTATATATATGAGAACTATGCCGTTGTGCCCTCACAAACGCGCACAAGTGCAATACTAGCCTATTCCGCATTATCGATGTCCAGTCTCGATAATACTACGGCTAGGGATATTTAATGATTAAACCTTCGGGGACTGATACTGTCTCATATCATTCTCAGTCCAGGTACTAATCATAGGGACCTCTCTTCATTTATATATCTATGGTGATCTAATCACAAATGATGAGAGTGCAATTTCCTTGTCACATAGTTAATTTGCTACAACAACACAATGATCTGTGCAAATAGTGACGCTATGGGTCATTTTGTCCAACAATCTCCCACTTGGCACATAGCCAGTCACTCAAGTGTCCCACACCTGAACTATGTACGGTTCGCTCAAATTGCTGAGAAAGGTTTTCGTCAGCGGATTTGCTTAATTTATCGTCTGACGCGATTTACAACGATCATCACATCGCCACGATGTATGATCCGAACGAATCAGATGATATAGAAGTATATATCTGGATCGTCGATGAGACCTTTAATTCTTTAGCCTGTGCTGACGCCTAGCTCAGCTGCTAACAGAACTATATCTAATCTAATTAGATTTATTATCGATCCAAATGGCTTCTATTGCTGCCTCAGCTGCAGCAATAATCCGCATTTGTTGTTAATTCGGCAACAATTATCTTGCTCGGAAGATTTCCAGCTCACTGTCCCAGTGTTCAAACTTTATAGTACCGTAGTATTTACCGGTTTGGAAACTTGCAGCAGTGATCCCAGTCACTTCAAGTTCTCCATCTCCATAGTTTAAGACAACATCTTTAGTTCTCTCAGATACTAACAGATGTTCTTAATCTTCAATCCAGTGACTATCACTTGGATTGACCCGATTGTGACTCCATATGCTCAAAGCGTATGAGACCACCAATACAAGTACATTTTAAATGTACAATTTCTCAGAGAGTGTTACCAACTCCAAATCTAGCCCAGTAGATCTTTATTCCTTGAATAAAGGTTGTTACTCCCCAGAATTCTACGGAGAATTCTATTGAAAGAATATCCATGAAAGCCAAGCTTTCACCAATTGTTTTATGGGAATTTCATTGTCAGTGCCCTCTCCCACTAACCTCCTTATATACACAAGAATTATTTCGTTTGAGTTAAATCATAAACCATTATGATTATTTCAAAACGTCAGTTCCAAGAACCCTATGTTTGCTTCAATCCAAACATGGATTGAATAATCCGCAACCTTGTTTGTTTATACAAAATCGTCAGAATGTTATAACATCTCCAAAAGGTTTCCTTTTCAGGAAAGCGATTTTGATTTGTAACTGACATATTTCATAAATGAAATATACAGTTATCAACAAGCATCTTCAAAATGGATTTACCATGGCAACAGGTAAAAGGTTGAACCGTTATTAACACAATGTTGATAACGATACCTTTCCGTCAAAAGCCTAGCTTTGTACGTTGGTATGTTGCCATCCATGTATGTCTTCCTTGAAGACGTATAATGTACCCATAGGCACAATGCTTTGTGGTACAACAACTAGTATCCAAAATAGTTGTTAACATGGAATCCATTCCGAACTCATGGCATTTTGCCATAATAGGGAGTCGATACCTCGTATCACTTCCTCTAAACGTAGTCGGATGGTACACCTCCATAAGATTGACATCTTAATGAGGTTAGATCAGAAACCCATACCCTAGGTTGTTTTCTGACTCTTCCGATCTACGAAGTTTCTTGTGTATTTGAAGATTAATGGTACAGATTCATCATTGATGAACTGTTTGTGTTCCATTAAGGACTTCGTGCCTTGAATATTACTATTACTTACTCCGATTTTCATCGAGTATCACTATCCTCCCACTGACCACTGCATATCGGTATTCCTCTCAGGAAAACCGCATGGTGAGCAACAATCATATTGTTCTCATGTGAGATTTACAAGTACTATACTTAAGGTTTCCCTTAGGATAACCTATATTGGCACTTATCCAATTTGGGTTCTAGTTTGGTATCATCCAACGTTATGCCTGGCATACCCAAATTATTAGGAGTAAGAAACCCCGTTTCTTCTTTTGTTCATATCCTATATGATATCTGTCAAACAGATTTATATGGAACCTTATTCTAAATAAGTTTTGCACTGTTAATACATATCCTGTTTGAAGGAAATGATAGCTCAGAGCGACTCGTGATAAACCTTATCATGTCCAACAAAATTCGGTTTTAGTTCGGACACCTGTCTAACTGACATGTCTCGTTTAATTGTGTCCTAGACAACAATGCCACAAATAAGTCTCTATTGATCAAATCAATTTGAGCTATTTATTTGTCATTTTATATGTTTGAGATTTTATTATATTCAAAATATAAATTCTGTTATTTACATCTAATGTATTTATCTCAGTATTATCTTTATATATAAAACACTTTAGTGTTTTAGAATTAAAGGTTCACCCGCATTGGGTTAAACACCGATAAAGAGATAATGTTTCTAGTCAAACTAGTTACATTATAACAGTTCCTAATTTAAGTACACACCCCGGGTAGTTCCTAAACTTAGGTATCTACGGTCGAAACAGCGACTTTCGTCCCGTTTCCGATTCGCAGAGAAATCTCAGCTTGAAGTCAGTATCCTGCTCAAAGCAGATTCTGAATATCAATACATATATATTATGTACCACACTAAGTATTTAAATCTCTAATTTCAATACTAGCTGTGAACATAACTAAGACAAACATTTTTAAAGTTAGAGCCTCGCCCTTTCTTTAATTCCTTCGTGTCTTCCATATCCAAATGGTAGTCACTTGGGATATGTCAATATCCTTTTCAATATTTCACAAACCTTTGGCCAAGCCTTGGGTTTCGGAATATCAAAACGATGTGCACCTCGTGCTACATGCCCAATTGCAAACTTTGACTTTATCTTCTCTAGAATAGTCAATTAATTCTCCAAGAATTATAAATTGCAATTTTAATACTTCTTAAATCAAAAAATTAGATTTATGACAAGTATATTAAATTAAGCATTAAGTCATCATCACATAAATCTTCCAAAGATTTTATGCTCTACTTATTTTGCTTAATTTTGGGCGTAGGTATAATAAGTTATTTTTATCATAATAACCTATTATGTATTCCCATTTGAAAATTAAATCATTTAAAATATTTTAATCCCAGATTATATTTTTAAATATCCTTCTTTTCAATTTTATCTTGATTACAATAGTCCAACTATTTAATCAACGATTAGTGGTACTATTTATTATAATGATTATAATAGTCCCAACTATATAATCAAATATAATCCAAATTATTAACCTCAATTACATTGATTACTATAATCCAATTATAAAATCAACTGTAAACTGATATTAATTAATTCAATATATTGATTAATATAATCCAATTATATATAATCAAGTATAATACAGTCCAACTGTTTATTAAAACAACAATTTAAATATTAGTCAACTAACATTTAATAGAACGACGAATAATTTAATGAGCGTGTTTTAGCGAGTATTCGAACGAATGTTGCAAATTCAATACTTGCCTCCCACTATTTTTCGTCGAGCCTCTAACCCTCTGTGGAGTACTCGGGAAACCGCGTTTCCTAGTGGGTTAGGATCCCGTTAAATAACACACAACCCTGACTTTGGCCAATAAAAAGCTGTATGCTATTTAACTAGGTAGATCTCACAGATCAATTGGATCTCATCCAATTCCTAGATCCGGTTAGGTGGACATCAAGTCCGAAACATATGTATAATGTCAATGTATCCATTACATTTTCCTAACCCTATCCCTGAATCATTTAGGCCTTGGCTTTGGCCCAACACAAACCTAATGATTCCAGTTAAGCGGGACCCATTGACGAGGAAAGTTTTAATCAAATGTCATTGGACAAAAAGTTATCTGACTTTGGTCAATAAAAATCACGATTTGGACAAGACAACCGATATGCAACAAAACTCTCATGATTCAAGTACATCCTAGATTGACAAAGTCTTGACTTTGGTCAAAAACAAACCAATGCCAACTTCGGATCTTGAACAAGAATCATTCAATGGAAGGATATTTGCTTAATATTTAACGAGGGTTTTTCGCGTGCAATTGGCTACCAATTTAATTATCTTTCTTAAGGTCTCATCATCATACCCCTTAAACATGCATTCTAAATACATAATAAAGCGTATATGAAAATAAATAATAATGATATGTGGATGGATATTTTACATTGATCCTAGATCAAATCTCTCACTATCTCTCTCCCGCTAGCACTTGTATTACTTCTACCCGTTACACTACACTTCTAAAGAAACCTCTTTTACATGGAGGGGAATAGGTGAGAAGAGAATACAAAGAAATAAGAGATAAGGCTGGACACGCAGGTCCAATTAATAAATCAAATTTAATACAATTTCCAAAATCGCCCAACCCGACTAATATCCATCCGATATGCATTATTCAACATCATAACCATGTATTCATACAAGCATGTTATCAATCAATCAATCAAATTAATTAATCTTGATTATTAGTGATCATCCAATGTTCAAACAAAGATTTGATTTTGTTCGAGTCAAACTCGTATTGCAAACACGTACTCAAAGTACAATTTCTACGAATTAATTAAATTACATAATTAAATCCAATTTAATACGTATTTAATTCTAATTCATTATTTAATTCCAAATAAATATTACACTTTTATTAACGAACCTTTACGACTTAAATTCCAAATTAATCGCAACGGGTCTCAAAGCCCGATTAACTCTAATGTTTTATTTAATTAAAGTCCAATGGGCTTTTAATTAATTTCTATAGGCGTGGACTTTTGGTCAACTCGGGTCAAACCGAACAACCAAATCCAATCCGGGAGTTACCACCCATAAGCCTTTAAATTAATTTTGGCCCATTAGGCCCAATTAATAATTAAGGTCCATTAAATCATAATTTGGACCTTTTGGATTCGTTTTTGGGCCTAATTGGATCCAACCAATTTTGCCTAAACCCAACTTTGTTACAACAAAGCCAAAAGCCCAATTACAACCTAACAAGCCCAATTTCCAAAATCAGCCCAAATTAATTAACTTATAAAATTCCAAATTTCACAATTAATTAACCTAAGTGTAATACACAATCAATTACCCAATTAATATTTCTAAAATATCAATTAGCCTAATTAATCATGCACTTTAACAACCAAATAGTGTCCAACACAATTCAATTAAAATCAAACCCAATTAACATGCTATCAAGTCTCGGCAATTAGGGGTTTTCAATTCGATTCGGTTTCAATCCAATTGAGTCCACAATCTTAATTTCCCCAAATCATTCATTCATCCAATGAATTAAAACAAAATCACAATGAATTTCAAAACAAAAAAAACAACATGTTCCTAAGATTCGGCCAAGCCACTTTAAAAGGGAAAAAATGTTCTAAATCAAAATTCAATCCAATTGAACTTCAAAACAACATTACCAATTGTTTTAAGTCATCCAATGATAAAACAAACAAATTACCAAGACATTAGGTTCTTCCAATTTTCGGCCAAGCCTCCAATTTGGGGAAAATTGAATCCAATCCAATTTCATGAAATTGATCACACACAATCTCAATTAAACATGTTCTAAGCATACTTAAACATCCAATTCAATTAAAACATGCTTAAACACATTTTTACCACATTTTACCCAATTTCAAGTTTCATTTCAACCTAAAGAATTGGGGAAATTGATCTAATCCAATTTTCTTGAAATTGATCATGCACAACTTCAATTCAACCTCATTCAAGCATAATGCATCAAACAATTCAACCAATCATGCCTAAATCGAGTTTACCCAAATTAAAGTTTGACAAAATAAGCAAATTGGGGAAAATCAATCCAATCAATTTTTTTTATCAAATTGATTAATACAACTCAAATTCAATCATATAATCATCCTCAAACATCATTAGACAGAATCAAGCTAAATCAAAAAGCCCCAAATTTGCTCAAGAACCCTAATTCGGTTTTCATGCAACAAAAGCTCTGATACCATTGTAGGAGTATAAATCAAGTCCCAAGGATCACAAATCATGCATAAAAACCGCATATGAACATCTAAGGAGTAAGGCGGAAACATAACTCACATTGATTGGTTTTGATGAAATGAAGATCATGTGTTTTTTGGCTCCCTCCAAGCTCGGCAATGGCTTCTGGAACTGCAGTGGACGCACGGTTGTGACTGTGAAAGTCTCCTCCATTTTCGGCCATGGATGACTCCATTGAAGCTCAAAGCTTCAAGCTTTCCAAGCTCATGAAGACACTTCCCTATCACCTATGTATCACTCAAGGTGTGCTAGCACTTATCATCTTCCATTTTGCTTCTCAAAAATTCGGTGAACCAGAAAAATAAGAGAGGAAAATCGCACCATGCGTGAAGGAGATGAAGAAAAGGAAGGGAGAAGAGAGAAAATCGTGAACTGTTGCATGTTGGAGAGAGAGAGTGATAAGTTTATATATTTTAATTTTATTTTCAAAAACTAAATAAATATTAAAATCATGCATCATATTTTAAAAGTAAAAAGCAAAAGTCTAATAATGCTTTTCTACTTTTCACACATCATATCTACTTTACTTTAAGTCATATCACATCACTTTAATAAAGTGACATGTTGTCAAGTCACATCACTCAAAGTGACAATTTTTGACGATTGATGCGACTAACGATTTGACGCTTGATGTGACTTGCGTGCCGCGCTCGAATTCGAAATGCGATTGCGCTCGCAATCACTCTGGGCTCGGGTTCGCTAATTCCAAATTAACGATTTTCCGTCGCGTCGTAATTAAATGATTTCGCCTAGCGAATTCACTATTCACGTCGCTAACGAATTAATTCTAAATTAATTCGTTTGCCCGAATTAAAATCTATTTTTAATTCCGCGTCGAAATCCAATTTCGATTAATATATCGAATATATTAATTTTATCGATTAATTCCAAATTAATCGTTCTCTCTCTTTTAATTAATATTTTATCCCAGATAAAATATCTCCGCAATTAATCCCAGATTAATTTTCTCTCTCATCGAATTAATCCCAGATTAATTCTATCTCTCTCTTCTAATTAATCCCAGATTAATCAAAGTGCGAGTATCGTCATCGTGATCTTCAGGAAGCGACCCATGAGATCTGTCAGGAAGGACCCCGAACCAAAGATCCGGATATGTTGGCAGTAATACGATCGTCGGACTGTCCGAACACGTAAGTACCTCGTACTACGTCATATCGATTTACAAGAATGGTTGGCTTCTAGCAAAGCGCCATGCCTACCCAATTCTCTCCAGAAATATTCTTACAGGAATAATATAGATCTGTATCAAGCGTAGTATACCGTAGTATTGTGTATATCGGCCCAGTATCGGATAATCACGTGCTAGGGCTGGGGCTGGATAAGTGTCCTGCCCCGTCCGAAGCACATGTCGGATGTCTGGTAACATAGTCTCTATAATCGGATAATACATGACCTGGTCCAATATCCCGATTGGTTGCGCAACACTCAAGAGCACTAGTACCGTATCCTGCGTGACATCAACTCCAATATGACTGAAGTGATACTTCCATCTTGACATCACACCCATACACTACGACTCTCTGATAAACCAGAAATGGCGTACACAGAACCCGTTTAAAAGTCCCCTACCACCAAGACCAAAGTCTATCGATTATCGTAAGTATTAGCGATGTAAGTCTCAGGTTAAGACCATACCACCTACCCTTGATTTCGGCCTCCCATAGACACATAGTCATAATACCAATGGGATTTCCGAGGGGTATCCAGAGCGAAGGCTGTTTCCGTACCATCGGTGAAACACGACCTCCTATCGCCCTTGCATAAGTATCCAATACTTATATATGAGAACTATGCCGTTGTGCCCTCACAAAAGCGCACAAGTGCAATACTAGCCTATTCCGCATTATCGATGTCCAGTCTCGATAATCTACGGCTAGGGATATTTAATGATTAAAACCTTCGGGGACTGATACTGTCTCATATCATTCTCAGTCCAGGTACTAATCATAGGGACCTCTCTTCATTTATATATCTATGGTGATCTAATCACAAATGATGAGAGTGCAATTTCCTTGTCACATAGTTAATTTGCTACAACAACATAATGATCTGTGCAAATAGTGACGCTATGGGTCATTTTGTCCAACAGAATCAACTAAGCCTTGGCTTGGCCAACAAACTTAGTGATCCCAGTTAAGGGGAACCCATTGACTATGGAAGCTTCGTAATCAATGTCGATGGACAAGAAGTGATCTTGACTTTGGCCAACAATCACAACTTGGACAAGACACCAATATGGAACAAAGCCTTCATGATTCAACACACCCCTCGACGGACAAGGTTTTGACTTTGCCAACAAACCAATGCCATTCTTGGATCTTGATTAAGAATCACTCAATGGAGGAAAAATGCTTAATATTGTTTGAGGGTTTTTCGTGTGCAATTGGCAACCATTTATTATCTTTATTAAGGTCTCATCATCATACACCCTTAAACATGCATTCTAAACACATAATAAGGCGCATATAAATAAATATAATAATGATATGCGGATGGATACTTAACACATTGTTCCTTGAACAAATCTCTCACTTTCCTCTCTCCCGCTACACAAGTATTACTTCTACCCAATTACATAGGTGAGAAGAGAAATAAAAAAGTAAGGAGGTAATAGGCTGGACATGCAGGTCCAATTAATAAATTCTAAATTTATTATAACAATTTCCAAAATTTCCCCACCCATCTAATATCCATCCGATATACATTATTCATGCATCGCAACCATGTATTCACACAAGCATGTTATCAATCAATCGAATCCAATTAATTAATCTGATAATTAATGACCATCAAATGTTCAAACAACGATTTGATTTTGCGCGAGTCCAACTCGTTTTGTGAATAAGTACTCAAGTACGAATTCTTGAATTAAATTAAACTACAACATTAAATCCAATTTAATTTGTATTTAATACTAATTCACTATTTAATTCCCAATTAAATATTACACTTTATTAACGAACCTTTACGACTTAGATTCCAAATCTAATTGTTACGGGTCTCAAAGCCCGATTAACATCCAATGTTAATTTAATTAAAGTCTAATGGGCTTTTAATTAATTTCTAAGGCATGGACTTTTGGTCAATAGGGGTCAAACCCAAATACCAAAGCCCATTTAAGGAATCAACCTTATATGCCAAGAAACCAATTTAGGCCCAATTAAATATTAAGGTCCATTAGTCATAATTGGACTTTATGGATATGGTTTTGGGCCCAATTGGATCCAACCAATTTAGCCTAAACCCATCTTAGTACAACCAAGCCCATTAAGCCCAATTACCACTTTTAAGCCCAATTTCCAAAATAGGCCCAATTAATTAAATTACCAAATCCCAAATTTTATATTCAATTAACCAAAGTTTCCACAATTAATTACCCAAAATAACATTTCCAAAACATCAATTAGCCTAATTAATTATGCTCATTAACATCAAAACATGTCCACACATTTTAATCAAAATCAAAACCATTTCATGCTTACTAATCTCAGCAATGGTAGGGATTTCTTTGTTCGATTCGGTTTTAATCCAATCAAATCCAATTCAACATTACCCAATTGATTTCAAGTCATCCAATGAATCAAAAATCAAAATACCAAGACATTTAGGGCATAGTGAAGATTCGGCCAAGCCATCTAATATTGGGGAAAATTGTTCCAAATCAATTTTCATGAAATTGATCAAATCCAACTTCAATTAAACATCATTCAAGCATACTCAATCAATAAATTTGATCAAATCATGCTCAAAATCAAATTACCCAATTTTAACCCTAAAAAGTTTCATGCTCAATATTGGCTCTGATACCATTGTTGGGTTTCTCTAAGGTCCCAAGGATCATTTTAAGCATAGAAACATATGTGAATACACTCAAGGAGGTACGGAATACTCACAATGATCGGTTGAGCGATGCGACGAAGAACAAAACTTTTTATGCCCTTTGAATCCATTGAAGCTCTCGGCATTCACTGCTTTTGCTCTCCAAATTTTCGGTCATGCCCCTTCTATGGATACTCCAAGCTCCAAGCTTCATTTGGTGATTCCATGCTCACAAATGCGGTTCCCTATCACCTTTGTATGTCCTCTTTTGAGTGCTAGCTCTTGGTGATTTTTTGCCACAAAATCACCATCTTCATCCTCCAAGTTTCAGCCATGGAAGAAAATATTAGAGAGAAGAAAATGGCCCAAGGCCGTGAGTCATGAGGGAGAGAGAGAGGATATGAAGTTGTTGTTAATTTTGTGTACATTGATTTCAAAAATCTAATACCAAAATCAATTACCAAATCCAAGAAAAAGTACAAAGCTTTTAAACCTTTCAACCACCTCCATCAACTATTCACATCACTCAATGAATAGTGACTGGTTGTCAATCACTCAAAGTGACAATACATCCATCACTTGAATGACTAGTGATATGACGCTAGATGTGACTTGTGGGCCGCACTTAAATTGGCAATGCGAGTGCGCCCGCAAACACTCCCATGCTCGGATTCGCTAATTCCAATTAACGATTTTCTGTTGCGACGTAATTAAATAATTATGCCTTGCAAATCACTATTCACATCGCTAATGAATTAATTCTAAATTAACTCATTCGCCCCGAATTAAAATCTAATTTTAATTCCGCGTCGAAATCCAATTTCGTATAATATATCTATTATATTATTTTATCGATTAATTCCAAATTAATCGTTCTCTCTCTTTAAATAATATTTTATCCCAGATAAAATATCACCCCAATTAATCCCAGATTAATTTTATCTCTCTCATTAATTAATCCCAGATTAATAAAGTGCGAGTCATACATCATCGGTGAATCTTCGGGAAGCGACCATGAGATCCCCGGATATGTTGGTAGTAAATCCGGTCGTCGGACTATCCGAACACGTAAGTACCTAGTACTACATTTTTACCGATTTACAAGACAAGGTTGGCTTCTAGCAAAACGCCATGCCTACCCAATTCTCCAGAAATGTCCTTACAGGAATATACGATATATATCAGGCGTAGTATACATAGTATTGCATATTTCGATCCAGTATCAGATGTCACGTGCAAGGCCTGAGGCTGGAAATATGTCTGTCCCGTACGAAGCACATATCGGATCTCTGGTAACTAGTCTCTATATCAGATAATCATGACCTAGTCATATTATCCCGATGACTGCAGTACATAAGAGAACCAGTTCTGTATACTACGTGATCATCATCTCCACTATGACTGGAGTGATACTTCCATCTCGACATCACACCCAATACACTACGATTCTCAATATACCCAGAAGAGGCGTACACAGAACCTGTTAAAGCCCTGGACGGCCAAAAATAAAGTATATTGATTGTCGCAAGCATTAGCGGTGCAAGTCTCAGGTTAAGACCAAATACCCGACCCCGATTCGGACTTCCATAGACACATAGTCATACTACCAATGGAATTCCGATGGGTCTATCTAGAGCGAAGCTGTTTTTCCCGTACCATCGGTAAAACACAACCTCCTACTACACTTGCATGAGTATCCATATACCCAAAATATGAGAACTATGTCGTTATGCCCTCACAACGCGCACAAGTGTAATACTAGTCTTTTTCGTATTATCGATGTCCAATCTCGATAATACTCTGACTAGGGATATTAATGATTAAACCTTCGTGGATTGATACTGTCTCATATCATCTCAATCCAGGAACTAATCATAATGGACCTTTCATCATTTATACATCTTGGTGATCTAATCACAAATGATAAAAGAGCAATTTCTTTGTCACATAGTTTATTTGTACAACAACACCATGATCTGTACAAATAGTGACGCTATGGGTCATAACTGTCCAACACACACGTGTCACCGGGTATGGGATCACAACCTGGAGAGGAATATCAAGGAGGATTGGAGGGAATTAGCGGAGGCCTTCTTGAAACAATATGTTACAGATCTGGAGATCGACTTATCACTCCGGGACTTAGAAAATACCAAGCAGAAGCCAGAAGAAAGCTTCAAGGATATGTAAACCGTTGGAGGAGCCAGCTCTTGAAAATGCAGACTCGGCCCTCAGAGAATGACCAGATAAAGATGATTAATCAAGGGTACTAAGCCTCGATTTATGGAAAGCTGAGGAGAATAACTTCCATGATTAATGATTTCCGACAGTTGAGGGAAATTGTCATGGATATTGAGGAAGAAGAGGCCGAGATAGAAAGTTCTATAGCCTGAACAAGAGGCCCATTGGGGGAACATCAGGTACCAAGCCTGTTTCTCTGCGGAGATTGCTGCTATCCGGAACCGGCGATTCTCCAACCTGGGTATACCCTTGTCTAAGGTGCTGGAGAAATTAAAGAGACAGAGACTTCTGATACCCCTAGAGACCAAACCAGTTCCACACCCACCACCACCACATCTCAACCTGAACCACTATTGCCATTTCCATCAACAGAAGGGCCATGATACTGACAATTTTGCCCGCCTCCGCCATGAAATACAGGACCTTATAGACTCCCAAAAAATACCCGACCCTGAAAAAGAACAACCTAACACACACAAAAACCCCCTGCCGAATTACCACTTTGTCCCACCACCAACCTATATGATAAACTCTGGCCTACCCGAAAGCCTTGTCCTCAAATCCTTTGACCACCAAGCCTTCTGCCTGGGATTTGGGATAGCAATAGCGAGGATGAAACAGAATAGGGGAAGAATTTCTGGGAAGATTTCTCTAGTAATGATGAAGAGGTGGTAAGAGGAATGACACGCACGGGCATTTCTACACCTGATACGTGTACGGTGAAGGGCAAAGAAGTGTTGACAGAAGGGAGAGAAGTGGCAGAAAATGGGGACAATACTGAAGGGGATATCAGTGCTACGCCAGTTGAAGAAGACACGGGCACAGGTCATCATCTGGGAATTGTTGTGTTCGTCACAGGAGCACAGGCGTGCTATGGTTGAAGCCTTGAGCAAAATAATAGTACCAGAGGGTGCTAATCCTGCAATGTTTGTAAGGTCAGTACATGAGAAAACCTTGCAGGCAATAACTTTTTCTGAGGAAGAACTCCCGGCAGAGGGAAGAAATCACAACAAGCCACTATTATTAGGGCTGAAGTGAGGGGCAAGAAGACATCTTGTGTAATGATAGATGATGGCTCATCTATCAATGTTTTCCCCATTAAGATTTTGGCAAGGTGGGAATGAAGGCAACGGATCTGGATTCCTCCAATATGACTATCAAATCTTGATGATAGCAAGCGAGGAGTTGAGGGTACCTTTGCCGCAGTAGTCAAGGTTGGCCCGATTGAGGATGTGGTTGAGTTCACAGTACTTGATATCCCGCCACTTTTTCTTTGTTATTGGAAGGCCGTGGTTCCACAAGCTTGGGGGCGTGCCCTCCACTCTGCATCAGGTTATTAAGTTTCCATACGGGGGAGAGATTGTCACCATCCGAGCTGAGGTAGACAGTGTTGTGGCCGCTTTGGAAATACAACATTTCACAAGGTTCCAAGTGTCGGTAACTTTTGAGGAGTGGGTGGATCCTAAGGTGGCTAGGATCATGGAGAAGATGAATTTCGAGCCGAGTAAAGGTTCAACATTGCCAAACATTAAGGGGCAGACTACCCGGAGAGGGTTGGGATACATGTCTGATGAGGATAAGCCGAAAGCCAAGAAGAAATGGTTGAAGCTGATGGAATGCTTTGTGAAGGCAACATGATATCAGAGATAACCTGAACCGGTAGAATTCAATGGGATTGTGGTGCCCGGGTTTGAGATCTTTCAGGAGGTGATAAGTGATAAGTCACTGGCATCAGAAATTGCGAAGAAAGAAGAAGAGAAATGGGAAGAAGAGCTGATGAAGTTGGAGAGCCTGAACCTCGAGGAAAAGGAGGAAGACCCAGCTTTGGGAGATGAAGCATCTATGGAGGATGAAGATGTTTATCTCTCTGATTTATTTGAATGTATTCCTGCATCTGATGGCAATAAAGACAATCATTTTACTTACTCGTCTGAGTCTCTCCCTTTCAATTTGCACGACTTGAGTATATTTGATATTAGCTCCACAAAAACAAATGCATTTAACCTTGGTACACCTGAGAGCCCCAGAGTAATTCTAATTTCAAGTGAGGTTACCTCTGAGGAGCAGGAAAAATTAGAAGAAATATTAGCCAAATATGCCAAGGTGTTTGCTTGGTCCTATTAGGACATGCCTGGAGTAGACAGAAGCATCGCCCAGCATACAATACCAACTTATCCAAATATGAAGCCAGCGAACACAGAAACTTTGACGGATGAGACCTGAGTGGGTCGAGAAAGTCAGAGAGGAAGTCAAGAAACAAATAGATGTGGGGTTCCTGGAAGTAGTGAAGTATCCTGAGTGGTTGGCAATATTGTGCCGGTGCCGAAGAAAGACGGAAAGGTCAGAATGTGTGGTGATTACAGAGATCTTAACAAGGCTTGCCCGAAAGATATGATTTTCCTGACCTCATATAGATATGCTAGTTGACAGTGAGGCTTTATCTGCCAGTATTCATTTGCAGATGGGTTTTCAAGATACAATCAGGTTCTCATGGCTGAAGAAGACAAGCACAAGATGCCTTTGTCACCAAGTGGGGCACATTGTTACAAAGTAATACCGTTTGGGCTCAAGAATACATGAGCTACTTATCAGCGGATGGCCACTACAATATTCCACGACTTGATGCATAAAGAGATTGAAGTATATGTGGATGATATGATGGTGAAATCAGAGACAAGAATTGGGCATATAGAAGCACTGGAGAAGTTCCTTCTGAGAGTTGACAAATACAACTTGCGGCTGAATCCCAAGAAATGTGTGTTTGGGGTAACACCAGGAAAGTTGTTGGGACATGAAGTGGGAATGGGAGGAATAGAGGTAGACTCTGAGAAGATCAAAGCAATCACAGAGATGCCAACACCGAAGACTGAGAAGGAAGTCAGAGCATTCCTCGGGAAAATTCAGTATATCAGTCGGTTCATCGCCAAGTTGACATCAGTATGTGAGCCTATCTTCAAACTGCTGAGAAAAGACCAACCAGTGAAATGGAACGAGCAATGTCAAGCAGCATTTGACAAGATCAAAGAATACTTGGTAAAGCCTCCTGTATTGAAACCTCTGAGACCTGGCAGACCCTTAATATTGTATTTGGCCATATAATCAGAAGCACTGGGGGCAATGATGGTAGAGGCAGATGAGACAGGGGTAGAGCATGTAGTCTACTATCTTAGTAAGAAGATGCTTCCGTACGAAGCCCATTATCAAGAGGTAGAGAAGATCTGTTTGGCAGTGGTATGGGAGTCCAGAAAAATGCGACATTACTTCCAGTCTTACAAGATCCAGGTGGTGGCCAAAGAAAATCCCTTGAAGTATCTACATTCAGCGCCTTCGCTAGTGGGGAAGTTGGGAAGATGGTTAGTGTTGCTAACAGATTTTGACATTGAGTATCTCACCTCCAAATTAATCAAAGGGCGAGCCGTAGCAGAGTTCCTGGCATTGCAACCTATTGAAGGGGATCAGTACAAGTTTGAATTCCCAGATGAAGAGATCCAAGCAATAATAATTCAAGGATGGAAGATGTATTTCGACGGCGCAGTGAATTGCAAATGAGCCAGAATTGGGATCGTGATAGTGACCCCCGAGGAAGAAACCTTGCCTATGGCCAAGAGGTTGACGTTCAGAGTAACTAACAACATGGCCGAGTATGAAGCATGTGCTTTTGGATTGACTGCATTGATAGCTTTAAAGGGTGAGAGCATGGAGGTCTACAGAGATTCGATATTGGTACTCCGACAGATGCAGTGAGAATAGGAATTGAAGGAAGAACGATTGAAACCGTATCTCTTTCACCTTAGAAAGTTGGCACATGTTATCCCCAATTGTAAGTTTCAGCACTTACCGCGAGAAGAGAATCAGATTGCAGACGCATTAGCTACACTTGCAGCAACTTGGGAAAATCCAGAGAAGTTAGTGATGAGACCATTGGTACTGACAACAGTGAGTATACCTGTTTATGAGATAGAAATAGTTTCTGGAAGTGAGGTCGACGATGGAAAACTTGGTACCATGATATTCAGAAATACCTGGAACAAAGAGAACTCCCGGAAGAAGCAAGCATAAAAGATAGAATAGCTATTCAGAAGTTGGCTTCTCAGTATGTGGTTTTGAAAGGAGAATTGTACAAGAGACAGACAAATGGCGTTAAGCTGAAGTGTTTGAGAAAAGAAGAAGCGCAGAAGACAATGGATGAAGTACATGCCGGGGTATGTGGACCGCACATGAATATGTTGAACTTGTCTCGCAAGATTGTAAGACAAGGCTTCTACTGGTTGACCATGGAGATAGACTGTCCAAAGCTGGTAAAACATTGTCATGATTGTCAAGCACACGGTAATTTGAACCATCTGCCTCACACAGAGTTACACGGGCTATCAGAGCCATGGCTTTTCTCACCATGTGGAATTTATATGATCGGGGAGATTAGACCGAATGCATCGAATGGACATCGTTTCATAGTAGTGGCAGTGGACTACTTCTCAAAATGGGTGGAAGCCGAGTCATTTCGTAACGTCACAGCAAAGCAGATGGCGAAGTTCATAGCTCGGAACATCATATGTCGATATGGGATGCCGCATCATGTAGTGACAGATAACGGAGTTCAGTTTCAAGGGGAAACGAAGGCAATGCTACAAAGATATGGGATAGGACACCACAAGTCATCACCTTACCGGCCGCAGGCAAATGGGGCAGTCGAGGCAGCCAATAAGACAGTAAAGAAGATATTAGCCAAGATGACAGAGAACTGCAAAGATTGGGCTAACAAGCTCCCGTACGCCCTGTGTGGGTACATAACATCAGTGAGAATAGCAATATAAGCCACACCTTACTCTTTAGTCTACGGAATGGAAGCAGTGCTGCCAGTGGAAGTTGAGAGACAATCCCTATGGATTCTAGCAGAAGCAGAGTTGCCTGAACATGAATGGGCCTCACAGCGATTTGAACAGTTAGCACTGCTAGATGAGAAGAGGATGAAGTCCTTGCATCACATTCTGATATACCAGAAGAGGTTAGCTCGGGCATTCAACAAGAAGGTGCATCCTACTAAGATCAGAAAGGGTGATCTGGTACTTAAGCAGTCAAGGCCGTCGACGACAGACCCAAGAGGAAAGTTTAGACCTAATTGGGAAGGACCCTATATAATGCAGAAAGTAATAGGAAATGGGGCAGTGAGACTGTCAGATTTGGAAGGGAATGAGTTCACTGAGCCGATCAACATGGACAGATTGAAGCAATATTTTGCCTGAGAAATAGAAGACCCGGCAGAAGACCAATCCCAATGGAATAGGAAATTCATTCATGCATGCATGCATACACATAACGTATCGACATTCTTTTTTATGTTTTTTTTTTTGCTTTGTATTCACAGATTTCAAAAAAGAAAAGAAGAAAGCGGCAAATGCAAGCCAACCAGAAGCAACAACACATCAGTATCAGTATCAATTTTGGGGATGAGTCCCGGGGGGCGAGGCCCACGTCAGTATTAGTATCAGTTTTGGGGATGAGTCCCAGGGTCGTGACCCATATCGTTAGTAGTTTTGGGGATTAGTCCCGGGGGGTGAGGCCCACGTCAGTATCAGTATCAGTTTTGGGGATGAGTCCCAGGGTCGTGACCCACATCATCAGCAGTTTTGGGGATGAGTCCCGGTGGGCGAGGCCCACGTCAGTATCAGTATCAGTTTTGGGGATGCATCCTAGGGTCGTGACCCACATCGTCAGCAGTTTTGGGGATGAGTCCCAGGGTCGTGACCCACATCAGTATCAGTATCAGTTTTGGGGATGAGTCATAGGGTCGTGACCCACATCGTCAGCAGTTTTTGGGGGATGAGTCCCAACGCATGAGGCTGCACATAGACACTCTCATTTTTCTCGAGGAAAACGGCATGCTTTCCATTATAGAGCTGTCGTTGACATTGCCTTCTTTCGACCGAAATCTATTCCCCATATTATTACTTTTCTAGTCCTCCGATTACAACGTGTTCCTCTTTCCTGCTGGTCCTTTCAACATTACTCTTCGTGATATCAATGCTTTGATCGGGTTAGCCCCTTTGGCATGACCATTTCTACTTGCACTACCTTTCACTTTTCCCCCTCATTCCATGGACAATTCACCTTCTCTTCCTATTCTCTGCTTTCTTCCGTGCATATTCTGAGTCAGCCGGTCCGGTCTCGGTCTTGGAACGAACTACTTCATTCATTATTGGCTTTGCAAATATATCATTTGCGTGCCTAGTCAAAAACCCGTGGCGAGTTACCTTCCCATTTCATCGGATATTGCTAACGGTTGGCGTTTGGATTTATGCTCCTTTTTGTTGGCCGCCATCTATCAGGGTTTGGCCGTTCTCTAAAAACAGCTTCGGTCGGAGGCTTCGCCGATCACATCCAGTCCTATTTGGCTCGTCCAAATTTGGCTTAGAGCCTATTTTCCAGTATTCGGTTTTATCGAATCAAATCCCTCATATCCTTGCGCAAGCCTCTTGTTCGGCCAACTAAGGCCAACTTCCCTCCTTCCTCACTCTATTTTTGAATATTTCTATACACTTTCTCGGGTCCCATCTTTATTTCCTTTCACCACAGCCGACAACCCTTATTTTGTTCATGAGCTTCCCGAGTCAGATGGGGATGAATCGGTCAATCGCATATGGCGCAACTTTTTATGCACTCGTGACCTGATTCATGACATTTTAATTGGCGCGAATGGCAAGGCTGGGGTGGAAACATACTCTCCCAACTTCGCCGCCCACCAATTTGGTCTCATTCACATGTGGCCTCTTCTATTGTTTCATTCTCGTTCCACTCCGTCAGAACGTTTCAAGGTTCTTTCGCTCTTAGACATTGATCAATCCCTGTCTGAGGCTCGCTCTTTAATATCTTCTTTTTCCTCGTGTTCTTTCTCCCCTTATACATCTATTATTCATCCTTTTTCAATCATTTTTTTAACCGTCTGGCCGTGAGAGGCTCTTCTCTTTGCCATCATCCTTAGTTTTTTCCCGCATCTCTTTTTCCCAAAAAACATCAGAGACAGCTGGGTCTAAGAATCCTACTGAGAAAGCTGGGCCGAAGAAACAGGTCCCAAACAAGTTAAACGGAAACAGCTTTCTCCAGCCTATAGCTCAGACTCGGACGAGCCCATGATACCTCGTCGGGCTAAGGTACAATCTGAGTTTTTTTTTTATGATATGATTTCATTTCTCGTGCAGGCGTTCAGGACCGAATCTTCTTCCGGCATGCCTGAGCTGGTTCAAAATTCAGGGCCTGAAGCTCCCATGGTCGAAAATCCACTGGAGGGGGTTGAAGCTACCGAAATTCCGGTAGTTCAACTTCCATCAGATGAGTGGGAGGTGGCCGAGATTCCAATTATTCAGCTCCCGCCAGAAAGGGACGAAGCAGCTGATGCCACCCCTTCGACCAGGCCGATCCTCAAGGTACGGGATCAAGTATAGTATTAGGCCATTTGCGTCCGTTTTTTTGAAGAAATCCCAATGGACCATCCCTTATTTGAATATCACCCATTGGACGATCCTATCCCTATTATGGAAGAGCCATATGACGAGCTTATACGACCAGATAATAAGCCTATTTGGCCGGATGGCGAGCCTCTTTTGGCATCATCTCAAACGAATTTATCATCCCTTAATGCGCAGGTGGGCCACTGCAGGATTTAGTGGAAGTTATAGGGATATAGACGGCCTGTTCAGTCTGGCCGAATTGGAATATTGGAGGAGGCTCGGTCTCTGTACAAAGATGATGTCATTCACCGTATTTATGAAGAAATGGAAGTTAGTTATGTTTTCTGACTCTTTCGATTCTGATTCTTCTACATAGGCCCAACCGTCAGGCATACCGAGTGCTTATCATTTTTATCCTTCAGAACACCAGACTTTTCCTTCTGAATAGCCATCAACTCCTCGGGTGGTGTCCCCCATTCTGCCGATGCAACAAACTCCTTCTCGTGAACGGCCATAATCCCCAGTCCTTTCGCTTACATCTCCTCGGGCGTCATCCCTTGTTCCTCTGCCTCCATCTCCTAGGTGAGAATCTTCATCGCCACTTGGTGACATTCCTATGGCGACCTTGGATGAGCCATCCAGTTCAAGCTTTAGGCCTGGGGGTGTAAGTCTCTTCCATTTCCTCTTTCTTTTATCGTTCTTTTGGTTCTCATTTGCTAATTCCCTTTTGTTGGCACATAAGTCCGATCCGTTACTGCAATCGGTCCAAACATTCTAGATGATCTTGATCGACTCGCCTCTACTTCATCTCAGCCTTCCTCATCTTCGGCCCGAGCTACACCAACTTGGAAGCTCTTCGGGGAAATCGTTAGCCATTATGCCTCCCTCTATACAATGGAGATCGGTCAAACCGCTATGCCAGAAAACATGCTAAAGTTGGAAAATATCTCCTCAAAGTTAGAGCGACTGCTGGGCCTTCCTGTTGTGTCGATAACCAGTGGAAAACTGGCTCTTTCTTCAAGATTTGCAGAATGATATTGGACAATTATTCTACATATCTGGTGGTTCTAACAATTTTCAATTTCGCCTTCAAGAGGTGCTCGACCTCTTTTTTAATGTCAGGCATGACATTGGGCATAAACCTCTGGGGGGTTGTTTTATGTGCCTGTGGTTTGACATAATAGACAACCTATGCTCTACCAGAGTCTTATCTAAATCAGACATTTCGTCGTAGTCTCAAGCAAAAACAATCTTTATATTTTGCCTTAATAGAGAAATCTCTTTTCGCGTACCTGAGTATCCAGTTTCTTACTGATATAAGTGTTGCGCCTGTTGTTCTCTTCTCCCAGGTTCACTTCTTCCAAAACATCCTGTACCTTTGTAATGCTTGCCTTATAACGTCCATTCAAAGCATATTCATGTTCATTTTTTGGTTGTTCGTCCCATTTATTTCCTTCCTTCTGAAAATCCACCCCACATGCCTCTCTTATTCTATCTTCCGTCTGATGCATTATTAATTTTCGATTTAAGGCCGAAACCGCAGCCTGAGCATCGACTTCCACTTCCCGTTCCATCACATAAGCCATTAAGTTGGCTCTGGTAGTTTCATGCGTTGCTTGTTCCTCAGTCTGTTCACTCTTCTTCATTTGAATTGCTGGTTTCATGGCCAGATGTTGGCCTCTCAAAAGCCACTATAGTTAGCCTTTTTGTGCGAACAAATCATTCAACAATTCTACAGTGTATGGTTCATCATTTTTGGCCACTTTGTTCGAATTCCGTGTTTCATTCAGGACTCTAGCCGGCCCATAATTTCCTTCATATATGAAATATTCAGCCGAATTTATCTCCACTGCGAATGGCCTATTATCGTCATGTACCACTTCTACTTTGTCTTTCTGATTCCAAAAGACCAAACATTGATGAAGGGACAAATGAATGCATCGACTGTCATGGATCCAATCTCATCCCATGAGCATGTTATACGTGGTTGGTCCGTCTATAACAAAAAATACTAATATCTTGGTAGTACTTCCCACCTGTAGATCTAATGGGATGACTCATTTGGCTGTCGTTGCTCCTCCATTGAAACTCGTAAGCACTACTTTCATAGGGATGAGATCGTCCTCTAATTTTGCTAATCGTCCCAGCATCCTAACTGGAATAGCATTGATGGTCACTCTATTATCGATCAACACTTTAGTGGAAGGTATTCCGTTTGCCCTTGCTTTTACATAAAGCGGTCGGAGATGCTTTATTATCTGCTGTGGTGGTTTTGGAAACGTCACCTTCCCTGATATTCCTATTTCCATTGCTTGTTCATTACTTGTATTTACTTGAGGTGGCTCTTCCTCCTCATTTCATCCGAAAAGTGGCAATGTGATCGGCCTATCACGGGAGGCATTACTGATGGATATCCTCTATTTCTCTGCTCTGGTTACGACCCGCCTTATTTTAGGTTTTCTGTATAACACAAGTACGGAGATCGCCCCAAGTCTTCTCCTACTGTCCCTACTGCGGGGTTTCCGGTTTCTTATAACTCCCTGAGAAGCCGATTTTGTGTTGTCCCCCTTCTTCGTGCTTCGGTTCTGATATCTATTTCTTCCTCCAAATCGGTCAGCTCTTCGTCTGAGTGTTTCTTTTCGGAGGCATCTTCACCTTTTCCACCAATTCTCCCAATGTGATCGGTAAAAACTGTTTGCATAATTTTCTGTCGATGAGCGTGTAAGGTCCAAACCTCCCGAGACAAAGTCCCAGCAAATGGTGTTTAATTCAACGAAAACGCCTCCAAGGGGCACAAGCACAAAAATTATGATTATACAAATTACAAAGCTATGAAATTAAAACAATTACTCTATATGAGTCTCCATTTCTACTTTTTTTTTCTTTTCCCATGCTTGGGCCTTTTATCATGGAGAACCTAATCAACCGCTTGAGCGGTTTTGCTTCCCTCCCAATGTTTCATGCTTGCATGTAACCACTGGATCGTTCGTTCAACTGCTGAGTTGTGCGCGATAACTACTAGACCGTAGGGAGTTACTGCCCAACCGCCAGATTGTTGGGATCAACTGCAATGTGTCTGTTCGCATGATAATCGTCCTAACTGCTTCTTCATTTACCATCCTTCACTAGCCCTTCTCTTCATCGTCATGATAAACTCGCTCGTCATAAGGCGATTTTCTTCAAAAACACTTGTATATTATATCAGATTAATCAAACTCGTTATGTTTTCACTCGAATTCTACCAAATTCACATATTCAATATACTTATGTTCAAATGATCGGTGAAATCACACAAGTAGTGCAAGCGTACATATTGCTCAAGTAGTATAAAAATATCGATCCCACGAGGACTTAATTTCTACTGTTATTATTAATTATTGATACTATTTATTTATATGTATCTAATTAAAAGGAGAAGGGAATGATTGCTTGATTGGTTGGTTGAATGTGGATTTGCTAAATAAATAAATAAAAACACAAATGAAAATATTAAGGAAAATAAACAAAAGACACAAATATCTAGGGTTGTGATTCCACACAATATTATTCTAATGATGAATTGATTCTCTTATATATGTGTAATAAATCAGTTTGCTAACCTGGAACACAAAAATATGCAAAAGCCTCTTCCGATGGTCAGATGTAAACACCCAGAATAACCCAATTAATCATTTGTCTATGTTAACCAAGTTACCTGCATTCATTAAGTTCAAGTTCCAATTATGGCTACCCCCGCCCGACATGTATATGTCTATCCTGGACGTAAATCTACCTAAGGATATGTTGGGGTTGGTGCTCAGAACGCCAATTCCCGTTTGTATTTCCTTGAAAATACTTATGTAAAACGTTTTATTATGAATAAAATGAGCAGTTTTTATAATATAATATATCTTCTTATATAGTAAAGACGTAATTGACCTTTGGATGATTAGTGATGATACTGTTGCAAAAACGTCGCAACAGACATTAAGTTGTATCATGACGTTGTCATTCTTAGACAGTTCCTGGTCAAGGTTTACACTACTTGGTCAGTAAAGTAAACACATTGAGACCGGTACATGTCGTATACTTGAATATAAGATTCCAATGGTTTCTCAATGAACCATTAGTCTTGGAGACTCGTATAGATGTGTAGGTGTTATAGTGGATAAACACTGAACGACTCACCGAGGATTCTTAATAGATGGTACACCAAAGTCAATAAGAATCTTCTCGGGTTGAGTAGCATTTGTGATTCTTCGACTTGAGATACCACTGTGGGCACATGAGACATCTTCCACACTTAGATGGCAGTCATGTCACCGATATATTTAGATCAGACCTTCTCCTGTTCGTTGGGTATTGATAGATCCTCAAGGTGTCCTATGTGTGTCGAGATAGGATCCGCCAGTTCTGTGTACAGAGCATAGGCAGTCCATATATAATTAGCAATCAGATAAAAACCATGGGCCCGTGGTATACTTTAGAAATCAGTTCTAAGTGTTCTCATTTTGAGATTGCTAATAGAGCCGTCGACGGAATTGTCCCTTAGAGATTTGACTTTTACATCTATATCTCTGGGATATATCTGGATACATGTGATGGAGGAATTATACATTTTCCTTGACCTCGACCTGTATGATTCAATGAGTTCATCAGTGGTCGTCACAATTTACGGGTGGGTAGATTATGGACACGAAATAGGATTTCGTGACGGATATGCCTGAATCTAGAGAGTCTCACTAATGAAATATACTCAAAGAGCACCAGGGCAACATTTATAAATAATACTGATTATTTATAAGTCGTTCAAAGGTTAAACGGAAAATACATGTGAACGAACCTAATTGTCATTTCCTGATTTTTGTGTATTTGCATTAAATGATAGATTTTATCAAATACACATTAATTAATTGTCAAATTGAGATATTTGACTAATATCATAAATATATATATGTATTTGATATTTAATGTAAATATAATACATATATTTAATATATTTGTATTTAAATAATTATTTAATTATTTAATTGTTAAATAATTAAATTAATTATTTAATTGTTAAATAATTAAATTAATTAAAAATATAAATATCTTAAGTTTAGATATTTTATTAAATGGCTTGACTTGCTATTTTGACTTGTTATAAAGTTATTAAAGTTATAATGATTAAAGATAACAAATTGATAAAGCAAATATTAAATGAAACAAAAATCAAAATATCTAGATATTTGGTATACCGAATTCGGCCAAGCAAAATGGGTAAAGGTATAAATTTTTTTGTTTCATTTTAGGGTTTGAAAAAATTTCATTAGACACCAAATACAACACAAAAGTAGTTGAGAGAAAAAGTTTGAAGAAAAGAGAAAAAGCTTGGAAATCTTAAGTTTTTGTAAGTTTTCTTTCAATTCTTTCAACATGAAAAATATTTCTAAGATTATTAGCTTCAATTTGTGATGCTTTGATGTTATCTCTACTCTTATAGTTTGTGTTTATTTGGTTGTGAACTTGAATGAAAGATGTATGTATGTAAGTAAGCTTGAAATGGTTTCAAAGGCTTACTTTTTATTCTTTGGAAATCAACATGCCATTCTAGAGTTGTTGAGTCAGTCATTGGTGACCTAGAATTTTTCTAGAGTTATTTCAAAGTGGTGAGGCTTGTTTGGTGAAGTAATGAATGGATTAAAGTGTTGGATTTTAAAGATTTGGTAAAATTGGTCAATTTGATGAAATTGAAAAAGTACGGTTCTTAAAATCTTCCAAATTTGGGGCTTTTCATATATGTGATGTATTATGGAGTGTATATGATGCATGTAAAATTTTGGGTTGATTGGATTTGATCTTGGCATGTTTTGAACAAAATGGGCTAAATTGCAATTAACCGAAATTTTGGGGTGCTCACGGCAATTGGAGTAAAATTTGGGATTTGTGTGCAATCTAATTTTGATGTATTGGATATGTTGAAAAATATTTTAGAAATGATTTATAATCATCCAAAATTGTATTTGACAATTTTTGGACTAAAATTATCAATTTGCAAAGTTATGGGGTAATTCGGTAATTACAAAGAAATTTGCTCTCTTTTGTAATTTTTTGGAATTTGATAATTAAATAAATAAGTTTATTTGATTGATCCGAGAAAAATTTTGAAATCAGAAAATTTCGATTTTCCACTATTTCGCTGCGTTACCGGATTTTCGCCATAAAACCTCTTCAAAATGGTATCAGAGCGAGTCTGATTCTGGACACCCTAATATGATTCTGCCTTTTAAATTCACTATTTAATTTGATCTTTGCTTGTTACATGCATGTATTTATTGAATTTGATTAAATAAAGTAAAAAGTATCTTTTGCGGAAAATCCCTAATTAATAAGATTTTATGTGAATTATGTATTTGATGCATATTACATGGTCTGTCTTGTCAATACGGTTTATGAATATTTTTCCGTGACTACATCCGAGACCGTGCCTCTACTGTGAGGGTGTAGCCGATAGAAAATTATTTATGCCGGATGTATATTAGATACTAGATAAATTCAAGCGAAAGCGGAATCCTGAACGTGCCCAAGCTATCAGGGTTACGCAAGTAGCTTCAGTTTATCATTGACGAGTTTAACCTTGGTACGTCTCATTGTGAACGTGCCCAAGCTGTCACAATGAGAAATGACCAGGACCAGAAACCCAAGAGTGACTATTGAGTGATTGACAATGAGTTGTCTACCTGATGAATATACGTATGCGAGACCGTGCCTCTGCTGTGAGCTGAAATATATTCATGGGATCCACCTTTCACTATTTGTATTTAATTAAATCTTTGTATTCTGTTTGGGGATTACAGTATTGCATGATTTAGTGGGAGGGGCATTTTTAGATTAAAAATCCATGATCTAGTTAATGATTTTTGATATTGTATGAAACTGCTTTATATCTGCTAACCGTTTCTCGTAATCTATATGATAGATTTATGATGGCGGCACCATCTACTAATCAGTTTTCGCGTATGTTGGATGCGAACAAACTCAAAGGAGCTGAGAACTTCGCTGATTGGGACTTGGATTTGAGGATTGTCCTCGATTCCGAGAAGTTGAGATATGTTCTTGAGGGTCCGTTGCCCCTTATTGTGGCTGAGGATGCAACACCGGATGAACACCAAGTTTTCCAAGCTTGGAATGATGATAATTTAAAAATTAAATCATACATCTTAAGTTTGTTATCACCAGGACTCAAGAAACAATACTATGGCATGTTAGATGCGTATAGTATGATGACGCGATTAAGAGAATCGTTTGAGAACCAAGAACAAGTTGTTGTTCATAAAGTTGCAATGGACATGTTCCCTTCGCGACTGGATGAGGGGCAAGCTGTGAGCTCGCATGTTCTTCATATGATCGATTTGATCGATCAATTAAGGCAACATAATCTCCCTCTGAATGACATTCTCGGTAGGAGTGTCATTCTTGTTTCGCTCCCAGCCTCATATCGCCAATTCGTGATGTACTTCAACATGAATGGGGTTATCTGTACCTACCATGAGCTGCATATGATGCTGCTCACAGCGGAAGAGGACTTAAGAAATAGAGTACCGACTCGCCCTCCAAAACCTACTTCACTTTCTGCTTCTTCCCAGACCTGGTCAAAGGGAAAGAAGAAGAAAGGGAAGAAGAAAAAGGGTTTCGGTCCTTAACCACAAGGTAAGATAGCAAAGCCCAAGAGGGCTTCCGAAGACAAATGCCATCATTGCAGCAAAGTTGGGCACTGGAAAAGGAACTGTCCTAACTACATTGCCCAGCTGAGGAAGGAGAGAGCATCTACATCAGGTACATTTATTTTTCCAGTTATTGAAATCTCTTTGGCTTGTGAAGCCATTACATCCAGCTATATTTTAGATTCTGCTTGTCCTGTTCACATTTGCAATTCGTTGCAGGTGCTGAAGGAAAGTAGGAAACTGAAGCCTAGAGAGATGCAATTGCGATTTGGGAGTGGAGACTCTCTGGATGCAATTGCAGTGGGAGTATGTGAGATCCCTTTGCCGAATGGGACACTTTTGTTATATGACTACTACTTTGTGCCATGATGTGTAGCTAATATTATATCTCCTTTTATATTGGATACAGAAGGTTATCGTATTAATATTAAGAACTATTCTTTGTATTTATATGATAAACATAATATTCAGATCCTTTGTTTTCCAAACCAGCATGGTCATTACACATTTCAAACTTCTAAAGATATTTTAAATACTGAAGTTAATAAACGTAGTTTACCAGTTGTTAATAATACTAAACTTTGGCATATGCGGCTAGGTCATATAGGCGTTAAACGCCTTACTCAATTGGTTAGGAATGGTTTGATACCAGATCTCACCATTGAATCCTATCCAACTTGTGAATCATATATTCAGGGTAAGATGACCAAAGCCCAATTTTCTGGTGTTGGACACCGTGCCACTAACTTATTGGAACTCGTAAATTCTTATGTATGTGGTCCACTAAGTTAAACTGTTCACAGTGGTTATTCGTATTTTTTTACCTTTACCGATGATCTGTCACGGTACGTTTATGTCTATTTGATGCGACATAAATTGGAAACCTTTGAAAAGTTCAAAGAGTTCCGAAATGAAGTAGAAAAACAGACTGGTCAATATATTAAATGCCTTCGATCCGATCGAGACGGCGAATATATGAGCAGTGAGTTCATGGATTATATGGAGGTGAATGGGATTCTCGCTCAATACACTCCTTCAGGTACTCCACAGCACAATGAAGTGTTTGAGAAGAGAAATCAGACCTTATTGGATATGGTCCGATCGATGTTGAGTTTTACAGATTTGCCCTATTACTTATGGGGCTACTCTCTTTTAACAGTTGCATATCTTTTGAATAAGATTCCTTCAAAAGCTGTTCCTACGACTCCGTATGAGATATGGACCGGTAGGAGACCAAATCTTAGTTATATTAAGGTTTGGGGTTGTCCTGCCTATGTCAGGGTAACTCAGCAAGATAAGCTTTCGCCTCGAGGGCAAAAGTTTAGGTTTGTTGGATATCCTTCGAACACGAAGGGATATCTGTTCTATGATACCGAGCATCGAAATGTATTCGTAGCTCGCTTCGCACGTTTCTAGAAGTAGAATTTTTGTCAGAAGGTGGTAATCATAGACATGTTGAACTTGATGAAGTCCAACCTGAAAACAATGAACCAACGGAGGAACCTGAAGTTCAAGTAGATGAAGAACCTTCATCACACACATTCTGTAGGTCACAAAAGGGTATATAGACCTCCTAAATGCTTGTATTTGATACAAGAAAAGAGTCTTGATGTTCTCTTAGTTGAAGAGACTGATCCTTTTACCTATAGAGAATCGATGTTGGACATCGACTCCGTGAAATGGCAAAGTGCCATGAAATCTGAGTTAGACTCAATGCATGAGAATCAAGTTTGGGACTTGGTTCCGCTTCCCGAAGGAATTGTTCCTATCGGTTTTAAATGGGTTTACAAAAGGAAGCGCGGGCCTGATGGTAAGGTTGAAACTTACAAGGCCCGACTGGTAGCAAAAGGTTACACACAACGACCTGGCGTCGACTACGATGAAACTTTTTCACCAGTAGCCATGCTTAACTCTATTAGGATTTTGCTTTCTATAACTGCGTATCATGACTACGAGATTTGGCAAATGGATGTCAAAACAGCTTTTCTAAATGGATTTCTTGATGAAGAAATCTATATGGAACAGCCGAAGGTTTTACGTCCAACGAAAACTTGGGTAGGGTATGTAAGCTTAAGAAGTCCATTTATGGACTTAAATAAGCTTCACGAAGTTGGAATCTTCGATTCGACGAGATTATTAGATCGTCTGGTTTTCTCAAGAATTCAGAAGAATCATGTGTGTATCAGAAGGCCAGTGGGAGCATGGTCGTATTTTTAGTCCTCTATGTTGATGACATCATAATCATTGGGAATGATATAGGAATGTTACAAAGCGTCAAAGCATATCTCTGTAAGAATTTCTCCATGAAGGACCTGGGTAAGCTTCATATGTTTTAAGGATAAAACTCTATAGAGATAGACAAAGGAACCTGATTGAGTTATCCCAATCAACGTAATAGATAAGATCTTGGAACAATATAATTTTGGTAACTGTAAGACATCAAACATATCGTTCAGACATGAGATTCATCTTTCGAAGAAGATGAGTCCACAAACAAAAGATGAGAAGGTTAGAATGTCTAACCAACCTTATGCTTCGTGTTTGGGTAGCATAATGTATGCCATGTTATACTAGGTCTGATATCAGTTTCGATGTTAGCGTAACTAGTAGATATCAGTCCAATCCAGGAAATGAACATTGGATTGCCATTAAACATATCATGAAGTATCTTAAAGGTAATAAAGATAAGTTGATAATTTATGGAGGAAGTGAACTATAAGTTAACGAGTATACGGATTCCGACTTCCAATCAGATCCCGATGATATAAAGTCTACATATGGATTCGTCTTTACCCTTAACGGAGGTGCAATTTGCTGGAATAGTTCCAAACATGGGTCAACAACAGATTCCACCATAGAAGCGGAATACATTACAGCTTCTGAAGCTGCAAAGGAAGCTGTTTGGATTAGGAACTTTATCACAGAATTGGGAGTTATCCCAAGTATCGAGAATGTGATTCCGTTATACTGTGATAATACTGGAGCCATTGCGCAAGCAAAGGAACCGATGGTGCATCAGAAGTCGAAGCATTTGGAATGAAAGTACCACATCATTCAAGAGATTGTGTCGCGATGGGATATTGTCGTGTGCAAGGTACCGAGTGAAGATAATGTAGCAGACCCACTAACGAAGGCCATACCTCCGAAGTTGTTTTATAAACACGTGGAGTCGATGGGAATTAGATACAATCGATATTGGCACTAGAGTAAATGAGAGATTTTGTTGGGGTTGGTGCTCAGAGCGCCAATTCCTGTTTGTATTTCCTTGAAAATACTATGTAAAATATTTTATTATGAATAAAATGAGCAGTTTCTATAATATAATATATCTTCTTATATGGTAAAGACGTAATTGACCTTATGATGATTAGTGATGATACTGTTGCAAAAGCGTCG